>ML816962.1:31360-86129 GCA_009831015.1 Picea engelmannii
TATATATATATATAATTATTATTTTATTCTATATTATTATTATTATTATTATTATTATTAATTATATATTATTATTATATGGTTATTTCATGGGCAACGTCATTAAAAGTGAAATAGTAATATAAAATGTCTACATGGCATTGTTTTATAATTTTATTGTTTTTTCCTTAGGAGGACCATTTTAAGTTGAAATTTCCTCTAATGGATATCCTGATCTCGAGTCTATCTTTGAAAATATCTTTGCTCCTCTTAGTTGATCAAAGAGGTCATCAACTATGGGTAGAGGGTATTTATTCTTCACAGTGGATTTATTCAGTTGTCTAAATTCAATGCACAACCTTGACGTTCCATCCTTCTTTTTAACAAAGAGCACTAGTGCTTCCCAAGGTGAAACACTTGGGAGTATGTACCCTTTCATCAAAAACTCTTCTAGCTACATTTGTAATTCTTCTAATTCTGGAGTACTCATTTTGTAAGGATTTTTTGACACTAGGGCAGCCCCTGGTACTAAGTTAATAGAGAAATATATATCCCTCTCTGGTGGTAATCCTTGTATTTATTGGAATACATCTTCAAAATCTTGTAATACTGAAAAATATTCAAGGCTTGTCCCTTTGGTATTTTCTAGATCCTCCACATGAGAAGTATACAATTGACATTATTTCCCAAAACATATCTTTAGTTGTAAGGATGAAATCTCCCTTATAGAAATGGGTCTTGGAATTCCATTCATAGTGCTATATTTTCCTTCTTCATCAAGACATGTAAATGTCTTGTTATGACAATCTAGGACAGCATGGTGTGTGTCCAAACAATCCATTCCAATTAGGATATCATAAGATCATAATGGTATGATATTCATATCAACACTAATACTTACCCCATTCAGATTTATTGGACAATCTTTAACAGTCTCATTGATCCTTCTTTTGGTTCTAGTGACTAGATGAACCAAACTTGATTTTCAAGCTTACTTTTATTCAAATGAAATTTGTCCACTACCTTAGGATCAATGTAACTATGGATTTATCCTTAATCAATTAAAATAGAAAAAAATTATTAATGATCTTACCTTCCACCTCAATCATATCGGATTGGTGTTTTTATTATCGATCTTCCAAGTCTACATATATTCTTAGAATATTTCTACCCATGTCTTCTGTTGTAGTAGCCCCTTGGATGTTGTGAAATGACATCATCTTGTCTTGTCTATGAGGGAAATCCTTGTACATGTTATCTTCTTACATACCATCATTTGATTGGTGGTTTTATCTTTTTTCCCAAAGAGTATTCCCTCTTTGGTTCATTCTTAGTAGGTTTATCTTATTGATTTGTATAAGGATTGTTTCTATTGAAAGGAGTTTTGAATCGTTTCCTTCTCTGGTTAGATTTCTCCTTCTTCTTATCCTTCCAAGACTTCTGCAAATATTATATGTCATTGCCTTTCTCATACAAGTACTTAGCATTTATGATGGTCTATGTCAAAGTTATTGGCTCATCATATTGAATCTCATTTTTATAGAAAGATGGCAATCCACTTAGAAACCTTTGTATCTTCACCTTTTCATCCTTGATAAACCTTGCATACTTCAACAATCCTAAGAACTTATTTTCATATTCTCCCATGGTCATGCTCCCCAACCTATGTTCAAAGAACTCTTACATCTTCTTATCATAATAGTGCTCTGAAAGATACTCCTGAAAATATTTCTTGAACTGCTTCCAAGTAATCCTACTCTTATTAATGTGCTCAACTTGCTTCAACTGATCCCACCACATAGAATCTTTTCATTGCAAATGATATGTGTAAATCCTAGCTTCTGGGTTAGATGAGTAGTTGTGAAACTGATACTTTATGATTCCAAGTAAAAAGGATTCAATATCATCTTCCCATTATCTTTCACAATCAAAGGATGGTGGCTTAAGCTTCCTAATCTCTCCTTTCAAACTATCCAACTCATATCTTCTTTTATGATGCCTACCATGAGACACTTCTATATTGCTCCTTGAATATTCAGATGCATAAATATTCCTTTTTGATTAATAATGTGAGTGATGTCTATGATATCTACTAGAAATTCTTGAGTGTCTTGGTCTTATGTAGTTATCGCTTCTTTCATAATGGTTTCCTTCTTCATCATGTCTTGAGCTTGATCCATTATTTTCTTTCCTTTGCAATTGATTTAGTTTTTTCCTCATTTGAGTATTTATTGATTATGCTCCTCCTATGCTCTTATTATCCTTTCATTTTCGGCTATATATCTATACACTTCCATTCTAACACTTCTCATAGTTTCTACCAATTATGTTGGTTCCACTTTGCTCCTATGTCCATTAGATTATGTCTCATTGTTACCCACACTAATATTTTGGCATTTTTCTTCTCTCTCATGAATGTAGGCTCTTTGTGCATCCTACATGACTTTGATATGAAATCATAGGCTTGAATTGATCTGATTATATCTCTAATTCTATAAAATGTGCAAGCAACCATTTTATTAGAGTGATGTGTATTATAAAAATTGGCAATCATTCCTACATGTGCTTCTTCTTCTCAATTCATGAAGAATTATATCACACTTCCTAAAATTATAATAATTCCATGTTATTCTCCTCTGCATCAGGTTTCCAATGACTATTCTTATGCCCCAATTTAATCTCTAAGATTAAAGTTATGGCTTCATGAAAAAACCATTTTCACCCCATTTATACACTTCCATTGGTGCAATTTTACTAAAAGGACAACTTCTATCAATTGCAGAAGAAAATTCGTCAAGATCTAGGAAAAAATTTATATCAAGAACTGATAATACTCATAATGGTGAACAAATGGAAACCTTCATATTCTCCATCTATTTCTCATGTAATATTCTTCAACGATATAGAATCTGCAGCTTTGTCCTTTTTACAATTTTTCTCGAACTTGGAGATTTTAGCAAAACTAGTCATCTCTCAATATGAGCACTTCTATAAAAACTTCACTAAACCAAATTTGTTTGACTTCATGAGTATGAAAAATTTCGAATAAATATAATTTTCTATTTTTTTAATCTGGGATCACTTTTCCTCCTCTGAAAATCCAAAAAATACCCAAATAGTGGCCTGCAATAGTGGATTTTGGCCTATTTCAGCACACCCTTTCCAAACCCCTTATATTTTCTCTAATTCCTTCACTAGGTATTTGCATGCCTACTTTTTGGACTCTCTCCAAATATTTTATCTCAATCTAGGTCTTCCAAGGAACTGGAGCTAGATCTCTAAAAACCATTGTTTTGCAATTTCTGACAAATCCAAGTAGAAATGGCCAGTTTCTCTCTCTAATGATTTTGCAACCCTCCTTACTATGGAAAAAACCCAGAAATTTCATCTCAATTTGACTTAATCTACTCCATTTATGGCCAAAATAAGAAATTTCCTCTGGAAGTTTTTTTTAGACTATAGGACAATTTTGCCTATGTGACAATTTGTTGACATGGCTTATGATGTGGCACACGGGTCCACATCGCATCCTGATATGATTCCATGTCACCTCTCCAATCCTTGGGCCATGCCTCGTCACCTTCATGACATCCTCCATTTACCTTTACTTTACCCTACACTTTAATATATAAATAAAATAAAATAATTTATTAAATTCATGACCCACCTATATTGGTTTCCACATGGAACCACCTGTTGGTTGTGGAGCCTGATTATATTCTTGTTTCATAGGCCTTTGTTTTCAGCTGTGTTTATACCCCATGAATATTGTACACCCTGGAATATTGTACACCCCTCCACGCAGGGGGGGGTTGAAGGGAGGGATTTCCCCCCTTGCGAGGTTCGGGGGAAAGCGGGCCCCTGGTAGGGGTTTGGGGGCGAAGCCCCCGAAGGAAAAATTGCCTTGTAAATGTATATTGTAATTTCATAGTAAATCTAGATCGTTCATTATAAGATCACAGATCTAACGATAGAAGTTATGTTAGGGTTTTTTTCCATATAAGGAAACCCTCTTTTATGTGGGAATTGTATTGCAGTTGTGTGTCATTGTGAATATTGTATTCCGAGAGAGGATATTGTGAGAGAAAAAAGAGGAAGTTACAAAGGGTGTGTTGTAGTTTGTATCCCTTCATTTTCTAGATAATAAAAAGGAAGGACCTGGCAATTTCTTTGGTGGACATAGCCCACACTGGGTGAACCGTGTATATTTGTGTCTCTATTTTATTGTGTATCTTATGTGTTTTATTTCTGCATTTGTTTTTATTTTATTTCTCCACGATCCTATTTTTCTAACAATTGGTATCAAAGCGAAAGGTAACTCGCAGGAAAAGAGGGTTCTTGGTTCGAGTGGGAACAATGGAAAAAGATGGAAAGTTTAGTGCCGAGAAATTTGATGTCCAAAACTACCAATTATGGAAGATGCAGATGGAAGATTATTTATATCAGAAGGATATATTCCTACCATTAGGTGGAATAGCAAATAATTCAATGGCCATGAAGGACGAAGAATGAGAGGTTCTTTACATAAAGGCACTAGGAACGATACGGTTGAGCCTGGCAGCGTCGGTGGATTTCGATATTTCGAAAGAAAAGACAACAAAGGAATTGATGGATGCATTGGCTAAACTGTATGAAAAACCCTTGGTGTCCAATAAGGTATTTCTAATGAAGTGATTATTTAATATGAAAATGTCAAAAGATGGGTCTGTTGTAGATAATTTAAATGAATTTAATACAGTTACTAATCAACTAAGTTTTTTAAAAGTGGACTTTAATGATGAGGTCAAGGCTCTTCTAATATTGTGCTTATTTCCAGAAAGTTGGAACGGCTTGGTCATGGATGTAAGTAACTTTGTCTCTGGTTCAAACACCTTAAAATATGGTATTGTTTGTGTTATCCTTGGCGAGGAAATGCGATGGAAAAGAACATGTGAGATATTAGGTAATGTGTTAAACATGGAGAACAAGGGAAGACAAAAGGATAGAGGAAAGGGCTCAGGAAACCGTGGGAATTATAAGAAGGGAACATCCAAATCTAGATTGGGAAAGATAGAGTGTTGGAATTGTGGGAAGAAAGGACATCTGAAGAAAGACTGCAGAGCTCCAAACAAATAAAGATATGGACAGTAGGATAAAATAAGGAAGCAAATGTAATAGGTGATATGTTACAAGATGCTTTGATTCTTTCTGTAGATAATATTTTTGAGTCTTGGATAGTAGATTTAGGGGATTCATTTCATACCACACCCCATAGGAAACATTTTCTAGATTATGTTCAAGGTGATTTTGGACAAGTTTATTTGGGTGATGATGCACCATGCAAAATTGTTGGAATGGGAAAGGTAAAAATAAAGAAAAGGGATAGAAACCAATGGTTTTTGAAAGAAGTAAGACATGTTCCATATCTAAGGAAAAATCTAATTTCAACAAGGCAGTTGGCAAGTGAAGTTTGTATATCTGTATTTACAGATAAGGTGTGGAAGGTCACCAAAGGATCACTAGTGATATCAAAAGGAGAGAACGTAGGTAAATTGTATTTATGTATTGGTAATATTGACTCTTTTATATCTTTAGCTTCTACAGGAGTGGATATAGAACTGTGGCATTATAGGCTTGGACACATGAGTGAGAAGGGGATGCAGATACTTCACAAAAGGAATTTGTCGCCAGATCTTAAACAATTGATTTGAATTTATGTGAGTATTGTGTTTATGGAAAACAGAAGAGTCAGATTTCTCAAAGTCGAAAAAGAAAAGAAGAGTGAAAGGTTAGAGCTTATAAAATTGGTATCATCGTGAAGAGCGCGTCCCAATATTTCCAACGGCGTAAATGGCTCGTCAAACAGAGTTACAAATCAAACGATATATGTGGTCAAAGTTTTGGTCAACCAAGCCTAGTCGGCAGGGATGAGTCAGCATCCATACTGTTGACATCAGCATCAGTACGGATGACGTCAGTGTCCATACAGTGTACATGGAACACGTAGAGGATGACACATGTCATGTTGACGTTAGCATGGTGATGTGACAGCACCATAGGCTGCCACGTGTCACTCATTTTTGGCATTTTCAGGTCAACATGTGGACCAATGAGGAAGTGTTGTGTGGTAGTCCATACAACCACTGGCAGGTCGTACGGGACGTGGCAGACATGTGGAATCTATACCATATGTGGCAGGCTGACGTGGCAGGTAGGTGACGTGGCAAGGTGATTGTACAAGTGAATGACGTGGGGCAATTTTTGGTTGCCATGTGGCCCAGTCATGGGCTACCACGTGGCAGTGGGAAAATTCCCAGTGAGGGCTCGTAACCAAAATTTCAAAAATAAAAAAAGGCGTCCCACCAAATCTGGCAAAGATCCCGCCAAATATGGTGGTTGACCTCCGTTGTAATCCAACTCCGAAAAATCTAAACGGGACTCCAAAATTGGCGACGGTTAACACTATATATCTATATATCTATATATATATATATATATATAGATATATATATATATATATATATATATATATATATATATATATNAACAAAGTTCCAAAAAGGGGAGGCCCGTGGGCTTGACCCCGTAACCTCCCCCAACCACTATGCTTTTAATATAACTCCACCAACCAACTAGCCTAACGGTTATGTTAGTACATCCGCCCTCCATTTTTACTTAAGAAACCAATTCTACGGAGTTTGGGGGTCAGACCAAGGTGCGGCCATATGGACAGGGTATGATTTTCAATAAATTTTCCCATGAATTAATTGCAGGTGCATGCATGGAAACCGAGGTGAAATTCCTCAGGGGCCTAGAAGTGCCAGACTCAGATCAAGGCGTGGAGATAGTCATTTTTGGGTAATTCGATGCCATAAATTCAGTGGTGTTGTTTGTTTTCCGATCTGAGAAAATATTTTGTAGCTTAACTCCAGAATGAGGTATATTTATGTATTCTGTGAATTCTTTTGTTGAGTTAATAAAAAGGCCTACCCATTTGCGATCAGGACCCGGAGACGTAGTCCACCAGGGACGAACTCTGTTATCAATTTTTTGTGTTAAAATTTGATGCTTATCTCTCTTCATTATTGAGTTTTTCCTTCTTTATGGTGCACTTTAAGTTATGCTCATTTAATACAATTCTTTATAAGTCACATCGATGAAAAGATCCCAGATCATGTTGGTATCAGAGAAGTCATATTTGACTTGAATTTTTGAGTGTGAATGCTTACTAGGGCCAAGCATAAGCAGGGTGAAGGAACTCTTAATACTTTCAATCCCGAAGTTGGTCGTGCATCCCGAAGGAAGAAAATGGTCGAAGAGGACAAGCATGATGAATAGGAGAAAAACTTCCATATGGTCTGTTATCGCATGTCAAAAATGGTCAAGCGAATGTATAGAGACTACGAGAAGAGGATGAAGAAGAAAGGGAAGAAAAAGGAAGAACAAGAAAATGATAATTCTTTAGTGAATCAAGGGGCTAGAGGAGACCCTCATGAGCCTCCATCTTCACCATCAAGTTCTAGCTCTTCTTCCTCTAAGCATTCTCATCATTCTCATAATTCTAGCCATAAAATTTCTTTTAAGAAACCATTATTAAGGCTTGATGTAAAATTTGCTTTACCACTGTTTAATGGAGATGTTAATCCTGAAAAGATAGATAATTGGATCCGATGGGTTGAAGTGTATTTTCGTGTTCAACAGATTGATGAAGAGGAAGTTAAAGTGCAATTGGATTCTCTTCAGTTGGAAGGCACATCTCTCGTATGGGAGAGCAAACTTTAGTACAGAAGTAAGTGTGGTAATATTATTTCCTCATGGTCGAAATTTAAATCAGCGATGAGGAAGAAATTTTATCCATTGGGTTATTTACATAAAGAAATGATGGAATGGAAAAATTTAAGACAAATTAAAGTTCAAACAGTACAAAGTTTCACGGAAGCATTTAGGAATAGATCTCTTGCATTAAACATTCCTTTGGATTCTTATGAAACTTTAATGAAGTATATTGGCGTACTTCACAGTTATTTTCGTCATACTTTACTATTTTTTAACCCCATCAGTCTTGAAGAAGTTTGTGTGCAAGCCACTCACCTTGAGAACAGGGGAAAACATGTTCAAGAAGATCCCACAAAGAAACATTCCAATCTCCCACAAGCATTTTAAGAAGTTTAAAAGGAAGGAAAAAAAGACTGCCACTGTAAAGAGAGAAGAAGGAAATCCATATTGCACTCATTGCAAGAAGAAAGGTTGCGATGATGAACAATGTTGGAACTACATCCAGAGAAGAGACCGAAACAGTTCGGTGGAAAGGGGAAGACAAAGATCGTTGCTATAGTGCAACAAGATCTTGGTTCCAATTCAGGAGATGAAGGAAAGATCACAACGATTGGAGTACAAGGTAAATATTCCCTTCATGCTAGATCAAATTCCAATAATGAATCTCACGATGATGAAAGAAAGAGGAATGAATTATTTCATATAAGAGTTGTATCTAAACACATTAAGATAGATACATTATTTGATCTAGGTTCCCAAGTAAACTTGATATCTTAAGCACTTGTCAAAAAGATGGGTCTTGAAACTAAACCACATTCAAAGCCTTATCCTCTTGGTTGGGTATGTGATAAAGCAAAACTTAATGTCACCAAGCAATGTAGGGTCAAATTTTATATTGCTTCAAAGTTGATTGATGAAGTGGATTTTGATGGTGTATCACTTGATATATGTGGCATAGTGTTGGGGAGTCCTTATCTATATGATAGAAAAGAAGTCTTCTTTTGTCATGAGAAAAAATATGACCTCACTAAAGGGGGAGTGGAATATATTGTTAGAGTCCATAGCATGAGGGTAAACAAAATACTTGTTAGTGCAAGAAAAATGGAGACTCATAAACACTAATAAGAAATATGTACTCATGGTCGTAAGGGAAAAAGATGTCGGAACATCCAACGCTTTTCAAGGATGTGATCCTTCTCATAAGAAAGAATTAATTGGTATTATTTCTAAGTATGATGATATTTTCTAGGAACTAGATGGATTAGATCCTAAGAGGGAAATCCAACATGAAATACATCTTTAGTAGGATTCTCCTCTGCCTAATGTGGGCATGTACAGGATGTCATTCGTAGAGATGACAGAGATCAAAAAGAAAGTACAAGGATTATTGGATCAAGGAGTCATCAAGCCCAGCTCATTTCCTTGTGGTTCTCCAATCGTGATGGTTCCAAAGAAGGATGGCACATGGCGAATGTGTGTTGATTATTGGGCCTTAAATAAAATCACAGTGAAAAATCGATACCCTCTTCCTCGTATAGATGATTTACTTGATCAGTTAAAGAATGTTGTTTATTTCACTAAGTTGGATTTGCACAGTGGACATGATGCATGGAAAACTTCCTTTAAAACCAAACATGGATTGTTTGAGTGGTTAGTTATGATGTTTGGGCTTTGTAATGCTCTGGCAACCTTCATGTGTGTGATGAATGATGTATTCAGGCCATTTCTAGATGATTTTGTGATTGTATATTTAGACGATATTCTTATATTTAGTGGGACTTGGGATGAACATGTAAGGCATATAAACCAAGTATTGGATACTTTGCAAAGGGAAAAGTTGTATGTAAAATTGTTGAAATGTGAATTTGGTAAGACTGCACATGTATACTTAGGTCATATTGTAGGAGGAGGACAATTGAAAATTGATCCTTCCAAGATTGATGTAATTGTAAATTGGCCTGAGCCCAAAAGTGTAACCGAAATACGGATCTTCTTAGGTGCGGTCCAGTACTGGAGGAGATTCATTTCAAACTTATCCTTTATATCATCTCCTTTGCATGCCTTAACTATTGTGAAGAACACTTTTCAATGGGGAGGAAAGAAACTAAAATATTTCGACACTATGAAGAAAAAGATCAGTACCACACCAGTATTAGCACTGTCGAATCTTCAACAGTCTTTCAAGATCGAGACAGATGTCAGTAGGTATGCCATGGGTGTAGTATTGATTAAATATCATAATTCTATCTGTTACCACTCTGAAACTTTTAGCCAAGCTATTGTTAACTATCCTACGTATCATAAAGAGTTGTGTGCATTAGTTCAAAGCGTAAATAAATGGAAGCACTACTTGTTAGGCCAAGTTGCAACAATCTCGACATTACAGATAGATGGGTTTTCTTCAACAATTTCATTTGGTAATCAAATACAAAAGGGGTACAAGTAACAAGGTAGCTGATATTCTTTCTAGACATCCTATTGTTGCTTATATTATTTTGAAGAATTCTTCTTTATCTCATGATAGTTATGTGGAACAATATGTCATTGATGAATATTTTAAAGAAGGATTTGAGAAGCTAACCCATGGTGCATAAGTAGAGAACTATTGTCTGCAGGGAAAACTACTCTACCATCTTGGAAAGCTATGTATTCCTACAAGTGAACGGGTCCATGTAATATGAGAAGCTTGCACTTCTCTTGTGTCTAGGAATTTTGGGGTAGGAAAAACTATGGCTCATCTGCAGAGGTTTTTTTAATGGCCTCAAATGAAAGCAATTGTAACTAAATATGTAAAGGGGTGTGTGATATGTTCTACTTGTAAGCCCACTAATAGAAAATTGGGGCTATACTCACCACTTCTTGTTCCATCCCATCCATGGAAAGTATCTCTATGGATTTTGTAGGGGGTTTACCAATGTAGAAAAGGGGTCATGACTATTTGTCTGTTGTAGTGGATAGGTTCAGCAAGATGTGTATCGTAATTCCATGTAAAAAGCAGATCATTGTTGAGAATACTACTAATATCTTATTTCAGTATGTTTGGGTTCACTTTGGGTTACCCACATCCATTATCTTGGATCGAGATACTTGATTCCTTGTGTATTTTTAGACAAGCTAGTGGAGAATGATGGAAGCCAAGTTGAAGACGAGCACTGCTTTCCATCCACAGACCGATGGACAGACAAAGGTTTTTAACTGAACAGTGGTACTTTTTCTTCGAGGCTACTGCAGCAAGCACCCCAAGTTATGGGATGAACAGATACCCTATGTACAACATGCTTACAATCGAGTCATACATTCCTCCACTCAGTGTTCGCCTTTTGAGACATGTTTTGGGTATTTACCTAAGGTTCCTTTATACTTGATGTATGGGAGAGATGTTGGTTCAAATGAAGAAATAAATGAACAGAAAGCCCACAAGTTCATTTAGAGGATCCAGTAGGTACATCAAGCAGTCAGGGAACAGTTGGAGAAAATTCAAGCACAGTATAAAGCTCGGCATGACAAACACAAGGTTGATCATCAGTTCTAGGTTGGAGACCATGTATGGCTTCACATCAGCAAGGAGAGATTGAAGGGTGAAGGCAATAAACTCAAGCCCATCCGTTATGGAACCTTCACTATTTTGGAGAAAAATGGTACCAATGCTTTTAGTCTAGATCTTCCACCTTATATGCAGATCTACTCATTTGTAAATGTGAAAAACTTGAAACTTTTTTAGCCTCCCTTGACCATGGATCAGGGTGAGGAAGTTTCAATACCTTCAGTTGATGAGTTTTCTCCTGAGTACTTGGATGAGTTGGAGGAAGATATCATATTGGAAAGAAGCATGAGGACTTCACGCAGGGGTGATGTTGATTATCTTTGAGTGGGATTAAAGGGAACACATCCAAGCAAGGAAAAGTGGATTGAGAAGGGAAAGGTGAGGGAAATCTTCCCTCACTTATCTCTTGATTGATGAAATATTTTGGTGGTCCAAAAATATCTCAATGGGAAGGCGTGATCCAAAAATGATCCAAAGAAGACTAAGTATAACTCAGAATTCACAGAAGCAACTCAAGAAGCTCAAAATGGCCTCAGCAGATAAAGAAAGGGAAAAAATTCAAAGTCCTCAAACTTATTGAAATTGGCATCATCACGAATAGCATGTCGCAAGATTTCCAACGACGTAAATGGATCGTCAAATGGAGTTATGAATAAAAATATATGCGCAGTCAAAGTTTTGGTCAACCTAGCCGAGTCAGCAAGGATGAGCCAGCATATGTATTGTTGACGTCAACATTGGTATGAATGACATAATCATCCATACAGTGTACGTGGAACATGCATAGGAATACACATGTCATTTTGATGTCAGCATGGTGACATGGTAGCACCAGAGGCTACCATGTGTCACTCATTTTAAGCATTTTCAAGTCAACATGTGGACCAATGAGGAAATTCCATGTGGCAGTCTGTACAGCCACGTGGAAGGTTGTACGAGATGTGGAATCCATACCATATGTGGCAAGCTGATATGGCAGGAAGGCGATGTGGTAGGGTGACTGTACAGGTGAATGACGTGGGCCAATGTTTGGTTGCCACATGGCCCAATCATGGGCTTCCATGTGGCAATGGGAAAATTCCCAGTGAGGGTCTGTAACCAAAATTTCAAAAATAAAAAAAGGTGGCCCACCAAATATGGCGGAGGTCCTGCCAAATCTGGTGGTTGACCTCCATTGCAATCCAACTCCGACAAATCTAAATGGGAATTCGAAATTGGTGGCGGTTAACACTATATATATATATATATATATATATATATATATATATATATATATATATAAGTTGTTGTAACAAAGTTCCAAAAAGGGGAGGCCAGTGGGCTTTACCTCGAAACCTCCCCAAACTACTATGCTTTTAATATAACTCTGCCAACCAACTAGCCTAACGGCTATGTTGGTACATCCTCCCTCCATTTTTACTTAAGAAGCCAAGTCTGTGGAGTTTCGGGGTCATACCAGGGCATGGTCGTATGGACAGGGCATGATTTTTGAGAAATTTTCCCATGAATTAATTGTAGGTGCAGGCACAAAAATCGAGGTGAAATTCCCCAAGGGCGTGGAAGTGTCAGACTGAGATCGAGGCATGGAGACAGTCATTTTTGGGTAATTTTATGCCACGAATTCAATGGTGTTGTTTGTTTTCTAATCTGAGCAAAGCTTCTACAGCTTAAATCCAGAATGAGGTATACTTATGTATTTTTCTGAATTCTTTTTTTGAGTTAATAAAAAGGCCTACCCATTTGAGAGCAAGACCCAGAGACGTCATCCACCAGGGACTAACTTCATTATCATGTTTTTTTGTTCAAATTTGATGCTTATGTATCTTCATTATTGAGATTTTCCTTCTTTATGGTGCACTTTAATTTATGCTCATTTAATACAATTCTTTATAAGTCACATCGATGAAAAGATCCTGGATCAATGATGCAACTAGAAAAACTTGGGTTTATTGTATTCGACAAAAATATGATGTTTTTGATACTTTTAAGAAATGGAAAGATTTGGTTGAGAATGAGACAGGAAAAAGTTTGAAGTGTCTCAGATCAGACAATGGAGGTGAATATTGCAGCAAGGAGTTTGATGATTAATGTCCATACCATGGGATTCGTAGAGAGAAGACAGTTCCAGGAACACCACAAGAAAATGGTGTGTCAGACAGGATGAACAGGATAATCATGGAGCGTGTAAGGATTTTGATATTGCATGTCGGTTTTCCCTTACAATTCTGGGCAGATGTTGTAGATATTATTGTTTACTTAATAAACAGAGGACCTTCAAAATATTTGGATGGTAGAATTCCAAGGGAGGCATGGACAGGTAAAAAGGTAAACTATTCTTTTTTGAAGACTTTCGGTTGTGAAGCATTTGTCCATATTGATAAAGAAATTAGAACAAAGATTAAGGAAAAATCCAAGAAGTGTACCTTTATTGGATACAGTGTTAATTATTTTGGTTATCACTTATGGGATTATGAAAATCACAAAATCATTAGGAGTAGACATTTTGTATTCAATGAGAAGGTGATGTGAAAAGATCAGTTGCAAGGAAAGAAATAGGTAAAAGAAAAACTAGAATACACAGTGCTTGATGAGATCACTGAAAAAGAAATTACAAAGGTACCAGAAAATAAAAATGTACAACAACAGGAGAAACATGTACCTCAAACTCCTACAAGTGTTGTTAGAAGATATACCAGGTTAAGTAGACCCCCTGAACGATACTCTCCTTCATTGTATTATTTATTGTTGAATGATTTTGGTGAACCAGAATTTTATGAAGAGGAAATGAAAGTAGACACTAAAAAGAAGTGGGAGCAAGGAATGAAAGAGGAAATGGATTCCCTGGTAAATAACCAGACTTGGGATTTGGTTCAATTTCCTGCAAGAAAAAGAGAATTTTAGAATAAATGGGTTTACAAGTTGAATGAACAAGATGGAGGAAAAAAGAGGTACAAGGATAGACTTGTTGTAAAGGGGTTTTCACAAATGAAAGGTATAGATTTTGATTAAATATTTTCTCCCATTGTTAAAATGAATTCAATTAGGACTATTTTAAGTCTTGTGGTAGTAGAAGATTTGCATCTTGAACAGTTAGATGTAAAAACATATTTTCTCCATGGGGATTTGGAGGAAGAGATTTATATGCAGCGGCCACAAGGGTATGAGATCAAAGGGAAGAAGAATTTGGTATGCATGTTGAAGAAGAGATTGTATGGCCTAAAGCAAGCTCCAAAGCAGTGGTATTTGAATTTTGACAAGTTTATGACAGAACAAGGTTATAGTAGATGTCATTCTAATCACTGTGTTTATTTTAAAAGACTAGAAAATTGAAGGTATGTTATATTGTTGTTGTATGTAGATGGCATGCTTGTTGCAGGGTCTAATATGCAAGATATAAATGTGCTCAAGAAGAAATTAGCTAATTCATTTGCGATGAAGGATTTGGGTGCTGGAAAGAAAATCCTTGGTATGAGAATAACAAGAGACATGAAAAATCTCAAATTGACATTGTCTCGGGGTGAGTACATAGAGGAGGAGTTCGAGAGGTTTAGAATGTTGAATGCAAAACCAATTAGTACACCTTTGGCTAGCCATTTCAAGTTAACTAAGGAAATGTGTCCCAAGACACAGAAGGAGATATAATACATGTTCAAGGTCCCTTATTCATTAGCAGTTGGCAACTTGATGTATGCGATGGTTTGCACAAGACCAGATATTGCACATGCAGTGGGAGTTGTGAGCAGGTATATGAACAATCCAGGTAAAGAACATTGGGAGGCAGTAAAGTGGATTCTCAGGTATTTGAAAGGTATTTCTACTCATGCATTATGTTTTGGAGGTTCAAACAGTGTTCTACACAGATATGTTGATCCAGATATGATAGATGATAAAGATAGCAAGAGGAGCACCATAGGGTATGTTTTTACTATAATTGGAACAACAGTAAGTTGGATTTTGAAACTGCAAAAGGTTGTTTCACTTTCAAAAACAGAGGTAGAGTATGTTTCTTATACAAAGGATAGTAAAGAGATGATTTGGTTACAGAGGTTTATGGAGGAATTGGGAAAGAAGCAAGAGAATAGGAGGTTGTACTATGACAGTGAGATTGGCATTCATCTTGCAAAGAACTCAGCCTTCCATTCAAAGACTAAGCATATACACCTCAGTTACCATTTCATACGATCCATCTTGGAAGATGGACATTTGAAGTTGGAAAAGATACACACCATCCAGAATCCTTCAGACATGTTAACAAAGGGAGTAACCAGGGAGAAACTGAGTTCCTTCTCAGCTTCAATTGGTCTTCAAGCATGAAGGTGAAGATGAGAAATTTTCCAGGTCCAAGGTGGAGTATATTCCAGTAGGTACAAAAGAAGTGGATTTTTTGTGATCAGTCTCCAAGTGGGAGATTGTTAGTTGTGGAGCCTGATTATCTTCCTATTTCATGGGCCTTTTTTTTTTCAGTCGTGTTTATACCCCATGAAGACTGTACACCCATAAATATTGTACACCCCTCCACGTGGGGGGTTGCAGGGGGGCTTTCCCCCTCTGCAGGGTATGGGGGGATAATCCCCCCGGCTAGGGGGTTCGGTGGGCTCATCCCCTTGGCTGGGGGGTCCAGGGGAAAGCGGGCCCCCGACGGGGATTCAGGGACGAAGCCCTTGAAGGAAAATTTTCCTTGTAAATGTATATTGTAATTTCATAGTAAATATGGATCATTAATTATAAGGTCACAGATCTTACAGTAGAATTTATGTTAGGGTTTGTTTTGCACTAGAAGGAAACCCTCTTTTATGAGGGAATTGTATTGTGGTTGTGTATCATTGTGAATATTGTATTCTAAGAGAGGAGACTATAAGAGAAAGCAGAGGAAGTTACAGTGGGTGTGTTGTAGGTTGCATCCCTTTATTTTCTGGATAATAAAAAGGAAGGACCTGGAAATTTATCTGGTGGATGTATCCCACATTAGGTGAACCACGTATATCTGTGTCTCTATTATATTGTGTATCTTCTGTGTTTTATTTTCGCATTTATTTTTATTTTGTTGGTATGCAATCATGTTTTTATAACACCGCCATAATGGACCATTGTTGGCCCTTGACCAAGTTTTGGGAGATACTTGGTCATGTTTGACCATTTTTGGGACTTCGACAGCCTGTCGAAGATGGAGCACCAGACGAAGCGGAGATTGCGGAATCTGAGCCCACTTTTGGGTCTTTTTTGGGTTTTTGGGATAATGTAACGGGAATGGGATGTCGGCCCATGGGATTTGCCCATGTTTAGGCCTATTTTGTATGTATAAATAAGTAAGTTAGGCGATGTAAGTAGTAGAGTACATATATGTGATGGTAAATATTGCTATGTGCAAGTGATCTATGTGATTGAGTAGGCTCTGTGCATACTATTGAACTTGCAGTGTTAAGTGCGAGTGTTTGTAAGAGACTGGGTGCTCAGATACTCGGGGAAGGTGATCTAGCGAGGTGTGCAGATCTCTTGTCCTATGTGGAGTAGGGTTTTGGTGGATTTGTGCTTGTAACCTATTTGACTGAAGACAATAAAGAAGAAGATTTGGTGGATGTAGCCCCAAGGTGGGGATGAACCACGTAAATACTGTGTGTTATGCTTTGTGCTTCAACTTGATGTGTTTATCCCTTCTTTTGCTAAGTGCTTGTACATGTTTAGATAGATCTGCTTATGCTTTGTGCTTATTAAACATGTATGAATGTGATTAGTGATGATCTACCAGATATGATCTATTTTACTACGGCTAAATGTTGAAATACCTTATACCTAAGTGAATGTTGCAATGCTCTGTGCTATCTGTGAAGTAGAGTAATGGTTGAATATTGATAATCTATCGGTGCTAAGTTCTCTATAAACAATATAATCACAGATATGTGTCCCAGCTAAGGTTGCAGACACTTGAGTCCTGCAACCACCCCTGCCTCTACCTTGGGTGAGACTTCATCTGCTTCACAGGTGTGTCTGAAAGGATCAGTAGTTAGGGCTTTGTTGGTGTGCTCTTGAGCATTGAACCCTGTGTCTTCCCCTGTGCCAAAAAATGGTTCTGTTGCGGGGACCTGAAACTGTGATTCTTGGGAACTAAGAAAGAAGAGGCTTGTGAAAAACAAATCTTTGTGTGTAGATCTATGCCCTAGTATGCAGTACCCTACTCGGTTTATAAGCTCTGTGCTAAGAAAAGAAGGTCAGATCTATAGAGAAGAAGCAGGATCTGAAAGCTTTGTGCTCCAAAGAAGGTAAAAGCGAGAAGTTCTGATTGAAAGAGGTAAGATCTGTAAACTTTGTGCTCTATTGAAGGTAAGAATAGTTAAAGAAGTCCTAGATCTGAAAGATTTGTGCTCTGATAAAGGTAAGAATAGTTAAAGAAGTCTTAGATCTTAAAGACTTGTGCTCTGTAAAAGTAAGATAGGTAAAAAAAAAAAATTCTAGAGTATGGATCTAGGTATATCTGATAGGTTTTTCCCTAGTTTGAAAGCTAGGGTGTTAATAGACGAAAGAAGGTTTGATATGAATAGATATGATAAGAATAATGAAAGATATGTTATACCTATGCATAGAAAGAATGTTTGAACTAACAAATGGATACAAGATCCTAGAAAGAATTTGTTGCAGGTTAACTCCTATGATCCTAGTGCACAGTATAAAGGGATCTAGGGATAATTTAAAATAAAGAGAGGATTGACCCTCTGTTACAGTTGCAGAAGACTAGGACATCTTGCTAAGGAATGCCCTCGAAGAATACCTAGTTGTATTTGTTGTAAAGTTATGGACCATGAAATGTTGGATTGCCCTAGAATGATCACTAAGCTTGATAGAATGAATCTGAACCAAGAAAACCCTAAGGCAGATCCAACCCTAGCAAGAATCAGAGGAAGTATTGATACAAATGAAAGAGACCCTGAATGACCACCGACATGTCAAATTATTAGATATTTTCAAAGAAAAAGAATGCATTGAAGCAAGAATAGGGGACTTCGACATTGACTATGTTCTTGATGAAGAGACACAAGTGAATATTATGCCAAAAAGAACCTGGGAAGCTATAGGAAGGCCTACTATGATCCCTTCCCTAGGAGGAATAAGTTTATTCAAAGGAAAGCTAGTAAACCTATGTGGAAGGCTCGCCCGGATACCTATGACTATCAATGGAACTTCGACAAAGGAAGATTTTGAGATTATCAAATGTATTGAATATAGTGCCCCATTTACCATGTTACTAGGGAAATATTGGATTGAAAGAGATCAAGCCAGACGAAAAGAAGAAGAAGAAGCCTTGGAACAGAAGAAACAAGAGTTAAAATATTTCATGACCAGAAAGATCGCTCAATTGATTAAAGAACGGGAGAACGGATCAAAGTTATTTGACCCTAGAGACTCTGATGTTGAAGCTGCAAGACCACTAGAATACCTTCAAAAGACTAAATTACTTACTCCAAAAGCAGAAGAGATGTTAACCCTGAAACATTATCAACAGTGCGTAGCAACTATATCTAAAGAAGATAAGAATCGGAATGGAAAGAAGAATACTAAGATGAAGCTCACTGGAAAGAAGGCTAGGAAGCTAAGTAAGAAGAGGGCTAAGATTGAAAAATTACAGAAGGTTTCAAAGGGAGCCTTGCAGAAGGAAAATTTGCATAATTTGAGCTTCGCCAAGATATCAGAATAGCGACATAGGTCACTTCGCCGTGGCAAAGAAATATAGTCGTTGGGGGCGATATATCTATTCGAATGATGCTCTGAACGGATGGAAAAACATTTATGCCTCGCCACCTAACCGTTGGACCGCACCATAATGGACAGAACAAGAGTTAACGAAGCCGCATACCCGTTGCAAGCAATCTGTTGTTGAGTTTCCTATTTATCCCGTTGCGCCATGCATGAAGAACACTTTTTCCAAATCAAGAATTTGAGCTCGCAACCTTGGTTAAGATTGTCCAATGATCATTACACCCTTAATTTCCATCTTATTGCCATGTCTACATCACTTCGTGAACCTGATATTATTAACCCTGAGCGCGTATGTCTAAGGAGCTTAGTGCACTTGAAGAATCTGCGAAGGAAGTACTCTTTGATCTCAGGACCGAGAAAGTCATGTCAGAAAGAAGGATGTCTACAGGTATGCAAGAATCATCGACAGGAGGAGTCCAAGATTCTCCATCGACTACTCGCGGAGCAGGAACTTCCAAAATCATGACAGAGACAAGAATGAAGCATAGAGACGATCTCACAAATGCTAAGTTGATTCCAAGCATCTTACCTGCATATATACCTCCTCTAAGCGACGCAGTGAAAAGAGATAGCGTGCCTAGAGATTTTGACTATGCCTTGGTCACTGTGTACCTCCCGAAAGGGATATGCATAGTTCGCATAGACCAGGATAACATAGCAGCACTGAAGTTTAGTGACTTCAACCTTGGACACTGTAAAGTTTACAATATGCTCACCCTGCATAAGTATATGACCAAGATGAAAGGCAATAATTCAAAGATTATCCCCCAGCCTTGGACCCATAACCTCGCGCAGTCTACCCTGCTTAATGTTATGAAGATCATGCACTTCGGACGACATCAAGAAGTGAACGCATGTGTTAATTTGTTGTTATCCTATTACCATGGAGGATATTTATGGCTTAACTGATGTATCACACTGGATCTAACCTTGATCCATCAGATCACCGGGATGAGTATGCAAGGCCCTAACCCACATGATTTTTACCCTGGAAAGACCACAGATCGGGCCTTAGCACAGAAGATCACAGGAAAGTTATTTCGCAAGAACCGACCAACCCAAGTCACTGGATTTGTAGTAGACCTCACAAGAAAGTGCACGGAGGGCCTACAGATTAATTGGGTGCAGTACTTGGTAAACCAGCTAGAGCTCAACTGCAGAGAAGCCCAAGACCAAGGATATGGGATCCATTTCAGTTGGCTCCTGATCATGATTGCTTTCATTGCATGGGAGATGCCGGAAGGTGCGACCTTCCTGTAGCCCATTGGACCTTGACCAAGTTTTGGAAGATACTTGGTCATGTTTGACCATTTTTGGGACTTCGATGGCCTATCAAAGATGGAGCGCCAAATGAAGCGGAGATTGCAGAATCTCAGCCCACTTTTGGGTCCTTTTTGGGTTTTTGGGATAATGTAACAGGAATGGGATGTCGGCCCATGGGATTTGCCCATGTTTAGGCCTATTTTGTATGTATAAATAAGTAAGTTAGGCGATGTAAGTAGTATATTACATCTATGTGATGGTAAATATTTCTATGTGCAAGTGATCTATGTGATTGATTAGGATCTGTGCATATTGTTGAACTTGCAGTGTTAAGTGTGAGTGTTTGTAAGAGACTGGGTGCTCAGATACTCAGGAAGGAGGATCTAGAGAGGTGCGCAGATATCTTGTCCTATGCAGAGTAGGGTTTTGGTGGCTTTGTTCTTGTAACCTATTTGACTGAAGACAATAAAGAAGAAGAGTTGGTGGGCATAGCCCCAAGGTGGGGGTGAACCACGTATTGGTAATCTATCGGTGCTAAGTGCTTTGTAAACAATATAATCACATATATGTGCCCCAGCTAAGGTTGCAGACACTTGAGTCCTGCAACCACCCCTGCCTCTACCTCGAGTGAGACTTCATCTGCTTCGCAGGTGTTGCCGAAAGGGTTGGTAGTTAGGGCTTTGTTGGTGCGCTCTTGAGCATTGAACCCTGGGTATTCCCCTATGCCAACAACCATGTCACTGGTAGGGTCCACCTCCAAAAATTACCTATGGCATACAACCTATCCCCACCCTAGAACTAATGGAAAATATTGAGGGACGATCGATGGCCCACATCTGTTTCACATCATGAACTTTATCAGAGGTTATCGACACCTCATGATGCGATACCACTTACTTCCCAGGGATACGTGGAAGCCCCTCATTGATTTCACATTGCCAAGAACTATTTAAAATTTTCTCATTGTTGGGCCCTCCATTTTTTAACATACCAAAGTTTTGGGGAAAGTGACAGATGCCAGCTGGAAGATAAAGAAGCAGTGGAAAACAGTTAGATGACTGTGAACTAACTGAAAGTATGACAACAACAAAAACTATCAAAAATGTGATGCGCCAGCTGGACGAGTAGTGGAAAAGGCCAAGAGAATCGAGCACATGAAGGAAAAAATCCGGAAATACAATGGCATCAAGAATCCAAGAATCCAAGAATCACCCAAGGGAAAACTATAAATATGTAACTATGTAGCAGGAAAGGGTTGGTTATCATTGTAGTTGGCCTTTGGTCTCAATAGTGGGTGGTCAAGCTTATTGTGGTCAATAGTATCTTCGAGTAGAGAGCTTTTTCCTATAGCTATTGTAATGGTATTTACCAATAGTCTTGTTGCCTTTGCAACATGCTTTTGAGTTTGTAATGGGTTATGTAGAGTCATATTTTGTTGCGCAAGAGTTTTTATTGGAGACCTATGTTGTACAATGATTTTGGGATCTTGTAACTGCTAATATAAATATGTGTTTGGGATTTAAAATTTATTTCTATTGATATATTATGTGATGTATATGACTCTATAATTATGTCGCGCAATTGTTTATTTCTTGAATGGTTAAGTATTTCTTGGTGTCCATGAATGTATTTGGGATTCCTTACATATCTCTAAGTAATGTTAATGTAAATTTGATGTTGCATAATCTCTGACTCACTTCGTCAACCAAGTCTCATCTATGCCTTGGATGAGACTTCCTTCCCTTGCGAAAGGATGAATATGTCAGTGTATATATACTACAGTGGTGCCTTTTCTTGGCAACCCTAAAGAACCCTAACCTCTAAATCTTGCACCAACAAATGGTTTTGTTGTCAGGACCTGAGCTTTAAAGTGATTTTTTAGTGGATGCATCATCATATTTTGAAATATGATGTTGAGAATTGGTGGGAAACAAGATGCAATGTGTTTATATAACAAGAAGAAAAGTTGAGGCATAAAATCTCCAGGGTTGTGCAAAGAATAGTGCTCTATTCAGATCCTACTAGCGATTAGTACGAAATATTTTGGATTAGATTCCCTGAAGAGGTATTTCATTGGTTACATTGCCTACAAGAATCACTATAATACAAAGATTGAGTCAAAAAGAAATTTAACTGGATCGTTGAGGGTTTAGCGACTCTTCACCACTTAGATCATCTTATCACTAGCACTATGGATTTTTGGGTGTAAATTGTTCTAGAGAGTTATATTGTCGAATTTTTATAGAGAATCATCAATAATTTTCAAAGGCTAAAGTGTTATTCAAAGAAGGAGCTAGAGGACGATTGTTATGGGAAATCCCATTCTGGATCAATGTTTTATTAGTAGAAGACGGAATGATGTTTGTTCCTTCAGGTGATATGATAATGTAAACCCCTGGATTTGGGGGAGGGTTTTTTAGTTAGGTCAAGGAATATTTTTTGGGATATATGGGCGGTTATCAAAATAAAGTGCAAGGGTTGAATGAGCTCAGAAGAGGGTTGTTGTTCTTGAGAAAAGGTGGTAGAAAAATATGTGAAAAGCGATGAAGAGGTATTATCAATCATGGAAGGAGATCGACTTTGAGATTAGTCATAGGAAAGAGTTAGAGGAGTTGCAGCAGTTGGAGAGACAAGGAAGGTTGGTCATCCAATGGTTGAAGGAGATATTTGGTGAAAGAGGTGAAGGTTATGGAAGAAGAAAACAAGAAGAAGGAATATCCAAAGAGACGAATGAAATAATAAAGATAAACACCACCACTGAAGAAGAATACTCAACCGAAACCCCTGAAGAATTTGCAGGAGAATTAGAACCTGCAACACCTGAAGGTGTTGGATTGCATCAAGATGTTATAACAACACTACAAATGAATGAAACCCCCCATATCAAATAATTTTTCTCTGGAGGCAAAGGAACAAGTCTTGAATCACCCATTCCCCGAATTTCATCTATAAGTATATTAATTTCTACAACAAATCTTTATGTCAATTCTGTTAATTCTAACCCTTCTAGTCCAGCAAGTTCAAGTAGTAGTAGTAGGGGAAGTTAACCCTTCTAGTCCAGCAAGTTCAAGTAGTAGTAGTAGGGGAATTTAACCCTTCTAGTCTAGCAAGTTCAAGTAGTAGTAGTAGGGGAAGTGTGGAAAGTTTTTCAGTTGTATGACAACTGGGACCATCAAGTTTTATTCTGGTAGGATTTCCAAACCCCACAATGGCGAATCAACATGCAGGATATCTCGCCTGATACCCTAAATTTGGGGTAAAGGTGATCAAGACATTGAACAACATTGGTTTATATGTGAAGCCATCTAGCAGTCTCACGAAATTCTAGATGCAAATAACTTAGTTGAATTTCAAACTATCCTAATAGGTTAGGATTTGAAATAGTAAATGAAGGAAATCAATATGGGGGCTCAAAGGAAACCCTTCATGCTCGCTTAAGAGACGGAGAGATTTATAGTGAAATTCTAGTTTCCTCAATTAGAACAACAAGCTCTTTCTGAGTTGCGGGAGATAAAGAAAAGGGATGGTGAGTCTGCTTGGGAGTACAACCAAAGGTTTAAATATGTGATAGGGAAATTGGAAAACCCTATCCATTAGGATCATCAGAGAGAATGGTTCATTCAGGGGTTGTTACCTTTGACACGCATCCCTCTAACTTAGCAAAGGACAACTATGTTGGGATAAGCACTAGAGTAGGCGATGAAGATCGAGACTACGGTAGGTTATCCATGGAATTTAAGAATCATGAGACCGCCATAGGATGCTAATATTACACAATTGTAGAGCCAAATCTCTACGTTAACAGAGAAAATTCAAAAGTTAACCCTTATGAAGATAGGTCGACCGCAAGTCTGGTGTACAGTTTGTTACACGGAAGGTCATGTAGATAATTAGTGTATGAGGATAAGGGGAATAGGGCACTCTAATATAGTCTCTCTGCTAGTTGGGCTAGCAGGAGGAGTTATGCAGGTTTTTTCTACAACATCATTTCATGGGCATGTTCAATACCACATCTTCCCAAATAATCAAGGAGGTCAAAGTATTGACTATTGCGAGATCTACATAAGTTATGGGAATTCTATGAGGCATTTTCCAATTTTATAGAAGTACACCCCTATGATGAATACTATGTATTGTGAATTCTTTGGTTCACCTTTCATATCACTAATCAATGTAGAGCTCTAGATGCACTTGCGAACATATTAGATCGGTCTACATTCAGGATCAATAAAGGACCTCAAGGACATGGAAGCGGTCACGGGAGTGGAGGAGGACTAACTCATGAAAGAGGGATAGTTCACTGCTACAATTGTGATGATCATGTACACTTAAAAAAATACTATCCACTCCCAAGGAGACCTTAGTGTGCACATTGTAGGAATAATACCCATGCTACATAAGACTGTCCAAACCTTATTGCAAAATGGGAGGATCAGGTCAGATGGAGAGGCGGCAATATAATAAATTTTGAACCCAGAACTATGGATGACAGAGAGGGTCCTAATATTAGTATTGTCACTAGAGGAGGTGAAAAAAACGTCGCATATTCAGAAATTCCACATCAAGCAAAGATCCTTAAGGCAATCCCAAAAAATACCAAGTATGACCCTATCTGGCAAAAGAAATTCTTTAAAAGTGCAATTGAGATGCTTAAAAAATGTAGGGTCCTTCAATGCATGAAGTTGAGGAAATAATATTTAATTCAAATCTCCAACAACCAAAGGCTACCAAAGATCCACTTGTTCAGATGGATCCCTCGAGAAAAGTGCAGAAAGTTTTTGATCTATGGTTTCAACTATTTTCTGACATATTGGATTATGAAAAACTTACTAGGAATATGTGGAATACAATCAAGTTGGCCCTAGGAGCTAAAAGAATCATAGAGGATTTTACGTCTGCCAACCTTCCAGAAAAGAATATAAGTAGAGTCCATAGAAGGAAAAGGAGAAGTGGAAAGGAGTTCAGGTTGAATACTCACATTGATAACTATGATATCAGGGATGTTATGTTAGATTTGGTCTCTAATGTCAACATATTACGAAAGAAGACTTGGGAAGTAATGGGAAACCCAAGCTCGTTTATTCACCTATTTAGTTGTGGATGGAAAACCATTACTACATATATCTTGTCGGGAGGTTGAAAAACGTTGAGGTATACTTAGTTGGTGTCAAAACAGTGGTTGATTTTGAGGTAATTGAGATCACAGGGGAAAAGGATCCTTATCCATCTTTGTTAGGCATCAATTGGGCCTACAAAAACTATGTTGTAGTCGATATTAAGAAGGAAATGATGACCTTTGAATATGATGGCATGAAGGTTACTCAACCATTGGATCCTTATCAAGGTCCATGATACATTGAACCCGTTGATGATAACATGGAGGTAGGCATTGTTGATTAGTTGTATTCTCTTACTACAAAAAAACAAGAATATTACATTAATCCCACTACAGATGGATCTATAAGTTGGTGAAGCATTCATCTAGTGGACGAATATTCTGAAGCATCTTTTGACAGTTGGAAACAAGGTAGGTATGAGAAATTTTCAAGGCCTTGCACAATTTTCCAAGCAGTAAGGTCGATTGGAATGGAGATCAAGGAGTGTCCAAAATACGATGGTACCTAGGATTTACAGAGATTTCTCATTGACATGGAGGGTAGGGTTGTTGTAGAACAAAAAAATCTCAGCACTTGATCTATCCCTAAAGTCTTCTCCAGCCAAGCAGTAGGATACTCACAAAGAAACTATGTCCTCTTGGGATGAAGTCAAGCTTGCTATACAATATCGGTTTCTTCCTCTAACACAGATACCAAAGTTGGGACAAGATAAGAATAAGAAGAGTCATATGCTATCCTTGGATATATATGATGGTCAGTCTAACCCAGTTGCACACATTGAGCATTGTATAAAAGTATGGAAAGTTTTGCAACTCCCTTCTTATCAATGGACACACTAGTTTTTCCATTTACTGGGAACAATTCCCAAAGAATGTTACGTACATGAGAAAACAAGAAGATAAATAGTATGTTGGAAGACACTTCATAATCAATTCTTCCATGACTTCTCATTTTCTGGTAAGGCTCCCAAAATCACACTTGTGCTCCAACAAATCAAGAAGATGTTGTTTGGTATTGAATTTAAGCCTAAATATCCAATTATAATCTACTATGAGCATGAACACTTGGTTTAATATAGCTTGTATCGATCCTTTATGAGAGTACCCATGGTTTGTAGTTAAGTTGGTGAGGACCCATAAGATCCTGAGGAGTTGGAAGAACTTAGACATTTAACCTTTCAAGAATCCATAAGAACAAGAGATGTCAAGGATACCATATCAGGTGATATCAACAGCTCATACACTCAACCTCTCAAGTTGAGGAAAGTGAACATCAAGAGTGAGGAGCACCCTAATATGGCATCTATAGGAGACTATTGGGATGAGAAAACTATGACAAATATATAATCTCTATTGCGGGAGTATGAGGATATCTTTCCTAAGAGTTTTTCAAAATTGAAGGGTATTAAGGGAGATTTAGGAGAAATGAGGATTGAATTAAAACTAAATGCTAAGTCTGTCAAGAACAGACTATACCATATGAATTCATGAGTCAAGGAGAAGGTTAAGAAGAGATTCATAGAATGTTATCAATTGGGATAATTTTCCCTGTGGACGAGGCTGAGTGGATCAATCATGTTGTAATACAGAGTAAGAAGGGTATTGATGATATAAGAGTTTGTGTGGATTACAGGAGTTTGAATTCAACTTCTGTATAAGACCCTTTTCCTACTCCCTTTAGTGATTAAGCTCTTGATGAAGTAGCGGGGATTGAAGCTTATTCTTTTACAGATGGATTCTCGGGATATCATCAGGTCATAATTGTGAAAGAGGGTAAGAGAAAAACTACTTTCACTACTGAATGGGGTTCATTTTCTTATAACGCCATGCCCTTTGGCCTGAAGAATTCTCATGTTGTTTTCTCCCAAATTGTTTCCTTTCAGGATTTTATTCACAAGTTCCTTGAATTATATATGGATGAATGGACAATATAAATTTTACTAGAGGAGAACATAGGTTTACCTTTAAGATATTGCATTATTTCTCACTACTAGTACTCTTCCTTATGGGTATTCCACAACTCAGAAGAGGCATATGGTGGTTCGTATCATCTACTATTAGTTGATCGCAGAACAATTGTCTAAATTGGGATTGGACAGCATCCTTTGACGATGTGTTTAATCATGAGCGACCAGAGATCTTGTGGGAATGCCACAATGGAGTTGTGAGAGGACATGTTAGAGAGAAAGCAACTGGCCAAAATATATTACAATCAAGACTTTGGTAGTCGAATATCTTCAAATATGTCAAAGAGTATGCTAGGGCCTATGATTTTTGTTAGAGGGTTGGTAAGACATCACGCAGGGATGAGTTTCCTTTACATCATTTTCGGTCTCTTCAATCATTTGAGAAATGGGTAGTAGACTTCATAGGACTGATCAATATTCTAGCCAAGCACTCGAAGGAAAGATGTATCATCATTGCTACCAGTTATTTCACCTACTGGTCTGAAGCAGAATTGGTCCAATATTTATCTACAAATACTCTGGCCAGGTTTATTTTTTAGAACATCGACACTCGGTTTGGGTGCCCTTGGAGTTTTATCATTGATCAAGGTGCACATTTCATCAGTGATACTGTAGCCACTCTCACCCATGAGTTCCAAATTCAACATCACAAAATTAGTCTACATCATCCACAAGAAAATGGTACAGTCGAAGCCTTTAACAATATCCTAGAGAGAGGATTAACCAAGGTATGTTGTGCCAATAGGGACGACTAAGAAGGGTTCCAGCAATGTTATGGGATTATAGGACTACAACAAATAAGTTTCTTAAGTATACTATGTTCCAACTAGTTTATGGCAGAGAAGTAGTCATCCCAGCTAATTTTATCACCCCGAGCTTATATATTGCGCACATAACTCATATGAAAGATGATTAATCAGTTGTAGAATGGGTCACAGAGCTGTTGGAATTAGACGAAGCTCGATTTCTAGAAGATTTTCATCAGACTGTGGAAAAGGATAGGCAGAAGGCTTGGCATGATAGGAATATTAATACTAAGTCTTTTGCACAAGGTGGTCAACTTTTTTGTATGACAGTAAGTATCAAAAGAATCCAGGGAAACTACAAATGCATTGGCTTGGACCCTTCATAGTTATGGAAATTTGAGACTCTGGAGATGTCAAATTAGCACAACTAAATGGTATTCTTCATATAGGATGGGTTAATGGCACACACCTAAATCCCTACATTTATTCTCAATAAGAGAAGTTTTGCAGCACTCATGTCACCAAGAGTGAATACAGTAGGTAGGATTTTCAATTTTTTTGTTGTTTCCCTTTTCTTTCAATAAAATGGTGACGTATCCAACTATCACTTGTCTTAGATTCTAGTTTTCGTTGTCAGTTTTTCCAACCCAAATATCGCCTTTATGGTTGGAGAGGTTTGAGTCAAATATTTTGATATTTAGTAACTTCCAAGTTTGAAATTTGTGCCATGTCATTGTCACGTTGTTCGTTAAATGTCATTGGTACATTTTTGGTCATCGTCCCATCATTACCAGACTGTTTCATTTAATTCCACCAATTATTAGTACCTTTCTAATTAATTTATGGTGTGTTAATTAATTTTCTATTTAACCAGTTGTCTCACTATCGTGTTGTCGAATGTGCAGTTTATTACCCAAATCCCTGAATAGATATTTCCATGATTAAGGGCCATGTCCATTGTTAATGGTACATTAAGATACATGGTGTCCTTATTTATGACATGTCAATGTGCATCCTGCATAACCTTCCCCATTACTCTCTATAAACGTGTTCTTGTCTCCCTCTCAAAGTCATTGCTTTCTAGTTTTTATTTTAATTCTTCACTCTAGAGCCCCTCGAGCACTCTGTGAGGCTGCACCCACATCCCTATCCGCTAGTCTCCTTTGTTTACCACCATCATTCTATCAATATGGTTCACACTAAAATCAGGGGAGTCCTTCCAAAGGTCATTGTTCCAACAGAATTCATTTTTCCTCGGGTTTACGTTATGGGCGATCTTCACGGGACAGTCGAGCAAACTCGATTGCTCGACATCGACCTCACAGATGCTTCACAATACCCCCAAATTTCTATCCATACATTCATGGATTTCTCGACCCTACCGACTAGTGAATTTCAATGGGAGTGGAAATTTTCTTTTCTACCTCTCTGGGACACTACTTTTTTGAATTTGTGAGACTTGTCTACGTTTGGCACTACTGGAGAAGTCACTCTATGCACAAAGTTCCTCATTAACTGAGTGCACAATGGTAATGTATTTTTGGATAAGGCATACCCCATCCATGTGGATGACATTCATAAGTTGAATGTTTTATCCATGGAGGGTCAGGATGTGATGCAAGGCTTCCAGGGTTCAAGGAAGCATGACCGCAAGAAGGGATAAATCATCCTCTATGAAAAATATGGAACCAGACAAGGGATTCATGGAGCACTCATTGACCTAATCAATGATGAACTAGTTTTTTGTGCCTTCTATTTAATTGTAGGAAAGGTCACGAATAATTACTCAAGGGGTGAGTGCACACTTGACACTATCTCTGTGGTGAATTTTTGCAAGGAGGGAGCGCCACTCAACTGGTGTAAGTATATTCTCACATAATGGTATAGGCATTTTTTGACGTGCATGAGAGTTCCACTTAATTCATCTGTGGATATTTTTTGGTCATTTTTTCGATGTGGAAATCGAAAGCACCAGTGACGTGTGCACTGTCCTCTACCCCCAACACTCTGATTTCCAATCTATTTGACCCCTGGCATGCACACACTACCAAAACTCATGACAAAAAACACAAATTTTCCTTTTTGTAGTGGAACAACGTCCTCATCACTCTTGCATAGAGAGTGAGGATTCTGCAATCACTTCTCAACCAATATACTCACAACATCTAGTTCAGCATGAATCAGGACAGTACATTTGTGCGGCCTCTATACATTGCTTCGTCACGGCCTCTATACATTGCTTCGTCATTGTTTCACATAAACCCCTTGCCATTTTATCTAGAAGAACATACTTTGGACAAGGAAGTCACTGCATGGTCGGGAGTCGCAACAGAAGAAGAGATTTGGTGTCTCATACACGATTCCTTCCATTTCGCATCGGCTGGCTCTTACACAAAAAAATAGCACAGGCCCAAGAACGAACATGTAGAAGAGACAGAAAACAACCTCTGGTTCTAAGGAAGAATCGAATGAAGGAGAAGAGGATACATTACCCAAGAAAATCCCCCTCACATTTCCATCAACCCCTGATGATGCCACAATATCTGTAAGCAGATATGTAAATCCATTGTTGTTTATTTTCCCATTAAGAATCCATGCATTGGATCTCCATCCCCCTCCACCACTGACACCATCATCACCAAGCTCATTCCCATTTATTCCCTTCCCCTTCAACTAACACTACTATCCCCATCCCCTCCTTTATCCCCATCATCACTATTTTAGATGATCCTCCGGTCACCACCCTATCCACTCCCATATTTGATGAGTCCACTCATCAATCACCTAGTTCGGTCACAACCACCCCTTCCACCACTCTATTTTCCCCTATCCATACTCAATTTGACATCCATGAGACAAGTTTTGGCGACCCCTTCGCTACGACCATAGTCTCCACTATCCAACTTCTGCGGGTTCAGGTCCAACTTGACACCCAGCCAGAATCTCTACTGTCTGTAGGGACTGAGAAATCCTCTGAAGTGTCGGAACAGATGAGTCAAGATCCTCCATAAACTCATATGGATACCTAAGAGGACACATATTCTACTCAGAGTACAATCTTAGTTAAGGAACATATTGATCACTGCTACATGTGCCACAACAATGTCGCATAATCTTGGACCTGTGCCTAGAGCACACCGACATCCTTGTGATGCTTCCTCCAAAGTTATAGGATAGTCTCTCCTTCATATTCTACACTACTTCATCTAGTCCTGACAGTATTGGCACCCCACTGTGTCTTAGAAGTCTATCACTAGTGGCCAACCACCATCTTCAAGTTTTCCCATGGATTTGTCCCTCACTGGTGGAGATTTCGCAGCTTGGTCCACTCCACATATATTCCATCTCATCTAAGCATCCACTAATTAAATTAAGAAGTGGATTACTTCATTCAAGAAAACAAACGAATAGCTCACACAAGAAAATCAATAGTTGCACCAGGACATTGTTGCAACATCATATGCTTGGGAGCATGAGCATGGATTGTGCCTACAGGATGAGTCTATTGTTGCGGTCATTTCTGACAAGTTTATCCAAGTATGTCCTACATTTAGGGAGGTTGTTCTTGAGTTACCCAATGACATAACCCCATTTGTGTTAGTGCACTAGGTTGATCTTATGGTAGAGGCCTAGTCGCATTTAGCAAGGAGAATAGACAGCCTCCAGCAGTAGCTTGAAGCCATTCGGCTTAAAGAGCAGGATCAGCCTAAGGCCATGCTTGAAAAGATCATTCAGTTCATTTCCAAGGGAGACACAGTCTTCTCTTCCCTTCATCAACAGGATAGAGAGTGAAATCAAATGTTTGATATGTTCAATGATTGGGTCAGTGTTTTGGAAAAGAGGAACAATCCCATAGAATACATTTGAATCCAAATCCAACATATGAGCAAGGAGGCTCAGGAAATCACTAACTCCATAGCGCGGAAGGAAAATTTTTTGGAGATCAAAGAAGCTTATGAGTGACTCGATGGAATGTACAAGTCCACTCAAGTTGAAAATAAATAACTCATAGATTTCAGGATTGCAGTTCAGGATACCTATGTCAAACTACAGCAAGTGGATTTGGTTGCAAAAAGTGAGTGGAAAACATTGCTAGCCACTAAGACTATGGAACCTAATGTGCAGCTACGCAAGAATTTGTTGTGAATGCTTCCATTTTGGTGCGAAAGTGGTAAGACATGGTGGAGAAGTATGATAGCTTCCACCAACAAGAAATACAGGTCATCCTCAAATTAGACCCTATGTTTGAGGGAAGCCCTGTAAGAAAGCGGAGGATTGAATCGGGGCGAGTCAACAGTTGTGGCCGGGGCCTATTGGGCCCTCCATTTTTTAACATGTCAAAGTTTTGGGGAAAGTGACGGATGCCATCTGGAAGATAAAGAAGTAGCGGAAAACATTTAGATGATAGTGAGCTAACTAAAAGTATAACAGCAATGGAAACTTCCAAAAATTCCATGCGTCAGCTGGACAAGCAGGAAAATTCCAAGAGCATCGAGCACATGCAATGAAAAATCTGGAAAGACAACAGAATCAAGAATCCAAGAAGCACCCAAGGGAAAACTATAAATATGGAGCTATGTAATGGGAAAGGGTTGGTTATGATTTTAGTTGGCCTTATGTCTCAATTGTGGGTGGTCAAGGTTATTGAAATCAACAATATCTTCGTGTAGAGAGCTTGGTCCTATAGATACTATAATGGTCTCAATTGATAGTCATGTAGCCTTTGCATCATGATTTTAGGTCTGTAATGGGTTATGTAGAGTCATATTTTGTTGTGCAAGAGTTTGTATTCGAGACCTATGTTGTAGGATGATTTTGGGATCTTGGAACTGCTAATATAAATATGTGTTTGGGATCTAAAATTTATTTCTATCGAGATCTGATGTGATGTATATGAATCTATAATTATGTCGCACAATCGCTTTTTTCTTGAATGTCAAGTATTATCTTGTTTTCCATGAATGTCTTTTGGATTCCTTACATACCTCTAAGTAATGTTAACATAAATTTGATGTTGCATACTGTCTAACTCACTTCATCAACCAATTCTCGGCTATGACTCAGGTGAGACTTATTTCCCTTATAGAAGGATGAATATGTCGTCATATCTATACTACAACGGTGCCTTCTGTTGGAAACCATATAGAACCCTAGTCTCAATTTTGCACCAACAGTCACACCGGCATGAGATACCACTCGTTGTATCGAGTTATTGCTCCACTAGTAGCCCACCATGGTGATCTACCACACCACCAATGGGGCCTTCCACCCTACCACCATGCCACCAGCCTACCACTATGGTAGTACACATCATCACTACCACATGACCTCCATGTCATTGCTAACTTCAAGTATAGAAAATCCCCAAATTTTCCCAAAATTCATAACTTTTTTAAACTTTCAAGAATTCCTTATTTCGAAATTTTTGTGAAGGCTGCCATGGAATTATGCAATTAAGCTTCCCTTGGCCAGTTTAAATTCTACTAAAATCCAATTGTTTCCATGCTTGACCCTTTGACACTACTTTCGACTCAGCCTCTGCACAAAAATGACTTGCATATCGGCTCATACAAGCCAAGTGCTACAATCGGTGCTTTGATACCAATTTGTCACATACCCAATATCTAGAAACAAAGAGCTTTGCTCTGATACCAATCTGTGATGTACCCATCACCAACAAACCCAAAACAATTTCTCATAAACCAAATTTTAATGCACCCACTTCTCGGGTACCTCAAGAATTCGTATTCTTGATGGATTTCCAATTTATGATACCATTCTTTAAATCAAGAAGCATGAAACCAATGCATGCAATTAACAAGAACAGGTTAACCTATAGAATAAAACCATAATAGTCTATACATAGCATTCATGAAAAACATGCATGATATAAACACATATCTCAGAGATAACAAATACACAGCAGAATATAAATTACAGAGAAAACATAGAGAGTGAATAACTTTTAAAATAAGAATTCACCAATTGGATGCATATGTCAGACATTCCACCCAACCATAGAGATTGTTGTTCTATATCTCAACATAAGGTCACCTCGATCTAGGGTTATGAATATGTAAGGATATGTCCTAGGTCGAATCTAAAACACACAGTAGTTAGCTAACAATCTCTCACGATTTTCCCAACCACGCAGCAATCCTAGTTTATCATCTATCTTCACTTTCATCATGCACAACCCAAAGAAATGAACCCCTTTATCTGTAATGTAGTCCCTCAGGTTGTTCCACTTATTTTCAAATGATCTAGTGTTATTGGTTAAGAAATATCAATGCTGGAAACTTCAATGATTATCAGGTGTTAAGAGTTGTTTCTCAACTACCATCATTCTCATGCACATGGGAATCCATTCCTTTCTAGAATAATCAATAATTACTTACAAGAAACAAGTAATGTCTCTTTTCCTCCCATAGTTCATTTTCCATTCCCAAACCAAGACCCAGAATAAGCAAGAATGAATGAGGAATGATTAACAATGAATTGAGTCACAATGAATGAGTGATTGACCCCCAAACAACCCAAAACAAGGTTTATATAATTACATGCAATAAATAACCACATGGCCTTCCCCAAGAAGCTCATGTAACCACTTTTTTTCCCAACTAAAACCAATATGGGTGAACAAAATAATAATAATACTTAGCCCCTTTATCCCCTCCCTCGTGGAATCATAGCCCCCTATCTCTTTCCTTGTCCATCTTGCAGCTAGCATTGTATTTTTTTTTAATATTCAAAGTATCACATTTCTAGGAACTTTGGCCTTTCAACTTTATAGACACTCCATCCTTTCATCAAATAAACAAAATACATCATTAATCTAGGGACTCAAAACCGGGGTATTACAAAAAATTGGAGGAATTATCTTTTAGGGCCCATTTTAGTGGCAAGTTGATTCGGATTTAGGAGTGGAACGAACTGATTAACTCTGGATTTAGGAGAGGAAGGAATTGATTAAAAAATTGAATACAATAAACATAGAGATATGAATAATAACAAAAATATCCAATGAAAAATATCTTCTATTGAATGATGAAATAGGCTAAAACTGCATAACTGAAACACTTGCTTGAATCGTGGTAGTTATCTTTGAGAAGAGATGTGGCTTCTACGCACATCCGTCTAAGAAGAATGGATTACAATGAGGCTCCAAAGGCCTTTTTGATATTACTCATGAACTCCAAAACCATAGACATCCCAAAACCTAACCCTAGAAGATAAAAAGCCAAAATTCATGTGGGCCCCTATGGGTAAGTTGGTGTAAGTCGGTACCTCAACTTCCCAGGGTCGTAAATTTTGCATACGACCTCTGTTTTAGGCACGTGATATCCCGTTGGAAAGGTCTTTTAGAGAATTACACATTATGTCATCAAACTCTATCTCCATCTACAATTTGACTGAGGCAAGCCAAAATAACAACGTTTATGGCCCCAAAACGGCCTTAGAAGTACAACAAGATGTGTTGACATGAAAACATACAAAATAAGCTAGTTGGATTAGGCGAGAGGCCACCAGTCTCCACCTGGAGGATGTTTGGGGCTTCAGATAGGCCCAGAAGTGTAGAACCCACTATTACAAAGAAGTATAGAATAATGTGTTGAACAAAAATGGATAAGAGGAGCCAGTTGGAATAGGTGGGTGGCCACCAATATCCACCTAGATCAATCCTCCCTCCTTAGGAAGCAATGGTATCCATTGTGTTGAGTTCCCCATCAGGTGAGGAAACTTCTATTGGATTTGGACCTGGGTGAGCCACTTTCCTTGGTGTAGGAGTTGCCCTGCCTTGACAACCCGATAAAGTTGGATCCTTTTCTAGTGAGTTCCCTTGACCTATGTGTCCACTATCTGATCAGTGGATGCTTGTTCCATGCATTCAAGGTTGAGCTATATTGGTTTCAGTTGTTCTGTGATATTTGATGTGTCCAATAATGGTGGAAAATATGGTCAAAGGAGGTCCACATTGAACACTGGATGCAGGCCAAGGAAGGGTGGAGTGATGAGCTCAAAATCATTGCTACCCACAGCTTTGGTGATAGTGTAAGTCCCATAGAGAAGTGGGTGAAGATTCTAATGGGGCCCCATGAGATGCTCCTTCTACAAATGTAACCAGACTTTGTCGCCAACCTGAAACTGTTGTGGTACCATGTGTTGATCATGGCGTTGCTTGTACTTAGCATTGGATTTCTGTAAAATCTCTTGGACCTGTTGGCGGATGTGTTGAATCCGCTCAATGAATCTAGTGGATTTTTTTATCGCAGACTAATCATGGGAAGAGGTTGTTTGTGCGGTGGCAAGAGGAAGTGGAACATCAATGGGTCCCAAGGGTTGGAATCCCATACCCACCTGAAATAGGCTATGGTCGGTGGAGCTATGGAGAGCCATGTTGTAACTGTGTTGAACATAGGGGAGACTCTCGTCCCATGTACATGGATGCTTAGAATTGTACATGTGCATGATGTGCATAATCATCTGATTGACAACCTTTGTTTGGTCATCATTTTGGGGGTGGAAAGCAGTGGATTTTGTGATCTTGGTGTCCAACAGAGACCAAAGACTCGACCAAAATGTGATATTCTTATTGCAGGCTATGAGGATGGCCATCTTCGAAAACCTATCAACGAACACAAATACACAGTCATTTCCTTTCTTGGTGAACGACAAGCCAGACATGTAATCCATTGATATGGATTCCCAAGGATTCTCAAGAATAGGAAGAGGGGTTTATAAGCCTTGCTTATTGATGATTGGCTTGGCAATGGCATAGGTAGTGCAAGATCTGATATACTTGATGACATCCTATCGAATTTTTTGCCAATAAAAATGTTTATGAAGAAAGGCCACAATTTTCTCCATGCCAAAATGTCCTACCACCCAACTTTAGTGGGCTTCCCAAATCATCTTTGCACACTTTCTTGTAGGGACACAGAGATGGCCCAAGTGGCATAAGAGTTTGTCCTGAATGTGAAAATCAGTGACAGTTGTGCCTGTACCCAAGAGCTGATAGGTGGTAGCGAAGTATGGATCTTGTTGATAAAGTTGGGGCCACTCAAATGCTTCATGTCCACAGGAATGGAGCACAGTGGTGAGTGCAGCCACGGGAGGTCGACTGAGGTAATCAGTGACACAATTGGAGATACATGTCTTATACTTGATGTTGATATGTAACTACTATAGTTAGGTGGACCACTTCTGATGGAGGTTGTTCTACAATTTCCCATGTGTCGGTATGAACTATAGAGGCTTGTGATCAATGTGTATGATCGTCTCCTTTCCCAAAATGTAATGTTTCCATTGACGGCAGGATTATACAATGGAATACATTTCATTTTCATAAGTGGGGTATTTTTGGACATTATCAGAGAGTGTCTCACTATGTTATGCCACTAGATGCCCATGCTAAGTGAGAACTGCACCCACAGCATAGTCATATGCATCAGTCTCAATCTCGAACGGTTGTTGCAGATCGGGAAAGGAGAGTACTAGAGCTGAGCATAAGTGATTCTTTAGATTATTGAATGCTCATTTTTTCCCCTTCCCCCACACAAACTTGGCCCTACCACCACCCTTTATCATTTGGCTAAGGGCCCATGCAATATAAGAGAATCCCAACATGAACCGACGGTAGAAGTTGTCTAGTACAAAGAAGATACAAAGCTCGGTTAGTGTGGTCGGGGTTGGTCAGTCACGAATGACTTGGATCTTAGCTGGATCAACATGTACCCCATGCTCATCAACAATGTAGCCCAAGTATTGGATCATGTTCATGCCAAAAGAGAATTTTTCCAAGTTGGCATATAGCTTTTGTTGTTGTAGAGTGCTCAAAACCTGTTGAATATGCCACATGTGTTCCTCCCATGTTTTATTGAAGATGAGGAAGTCATCCAAATATACCACCACAAAGGAATTATTGAAGGGTATCAATACATCATCCATCAACCTCATGAAAGTGGTTGGTGCATTTGTTAATCCAAAGGGCATGATGAGCCATTTGAAGAGACCTTCTTTAGATTTGAAGGTTGTCTTCCATACACAGTTGTCTCGATGGGAACCTGGTGGTAGCTAGACTTTAGGTCAATCTTGATGAATAAATTTTCCCCCTTGAGTTGTTCAAGAAGGTCATCAATCCTGGGAATGGGGTATCGTTTCATGACTGTGATTTTGTTTAAGGCTCTGTAATCAATGTAGAGTCACCAAGTCTCATCCTTCTTCTGCACCGGTACAATCGATCTTTTGCAAGGGGAGGAGTTGGGTTTGATGTGACCCTTTTGAAGAATCTCTTGGATTTGACATCTGATTTCTTCATTTTCCATCAGCGAGCAATGATAGACTGGTCCATTAGGTAGAGGTGCGTCGGGGGTCAGATCAATTGGATGCTTGACATGGTAGTGTGTTGGTACCCCTATAGGTGAGGAGAATATGTATATGTATTCTTCCACGATCCCGTTCACTTTCTTCTGCTCCAAAGAGAGGCTCTGTGTAGAGGCCATGGATGTGGCAGAGACCTTCTGCTTAATGTGAGCACAGATCACAAAGAAGACAAACTTCTTGATCTGTGAGATGACCTTACGACATTGATTAGTAGAGATTAAATAAATAGCAGTAGGCAGAGCTACCTCTGGTATCCTATACAATTGTCTACCCAAAGTAATAATAACACTGCGGGGTCTAGACTCATACATAGAATGATGCTTCCATAAATATGGTTGTCCTAAAAGAACATCACAAAATTCAAGGGGATAAATATCACACAGTACCTCATCTTTGAAAGGCTTGATGTCGTAGGGTAGATGAAATTGTTGGCTAACACAGAGATCTCTTCCTTGGTGAATCCAGTCGATGGTGTAGGGTTGTGGGTGCAATGTCGTTCGCAAGTCCAGCCGCTTGAAGACCTCTATTGAAATCAGGTTTTTTTGACTACCGCTATCGACACGTGGAGGTAAATACCTCTCGCAACTACCATAATATCAACACTCCCTCCTATATAGGGAGGTATTGAAGGTAATGGTATTGAGCACAAACATACCATTTACCCGGTAGCATCAACATAGTTGTATAGACCATCTTATGATTATTTCATGAGCACCATCATCACTATCAATGTCATCAATTGCATCATCTCTCGAAACCATACTCCATCTGAGTAATCAGACATGATGTTGGATAAGTCACTCACTCCATAGAGTGACACAAGAACCATTCTTCTAATCCATACATATGTATTAGAAGAATAAATGTCCTGAACCATTTTTTGTCTAGGAAATCTCTGTCCATTGATAATCCATCTAGTTGATAATCATTTCCAACACAATTGATAGTCTTCAAGGCAATCGGAACAATATCATGCAGTAGAACACAACTGTGTCTATCCATAGTAGTACACAACTACGATCCATAGGTACACTACCACACCAAGTAGCACACAAATACTTGATCTGTGATGTATAGTCAAAATCAGTGGAACACATCCACCACAGTAGCATACATATAATGTCTAGAGACATACAGTCTCCATAACAATCATCTGATATCAACCTGCATAGAAAACATTGTTATGATATAAACTGAATCATTTGGGCCATTCTTCCACTCACATCTGTGAGATCTTGGAAGAGCATCTTCCCTTAGAAGGTAAAACATCAATGATGATCTATCTGGACTATTCTTCTCAAGCAAGGAAGAATAATTGTCCTAATTTCTTATCCTGGACCATTCCCCACCCTGGGCCATTCCTCCAGCACTAAACAAAGTGCAACCTGGAGATAATGAGTCTGACCTAGGGAATGTCTGTCCCTGATTGATGAACCTGGACCATTCACCTATATGGGCCATTCCTCCATCACTAAACAAACTACAACCTAGAGGGAATAAATATGCCCTAGGGAATGATTGTCCTATACCAACCTCAAAAATGGATCATTATTTGAAACTGCTCACAACTGTGAGCTTCGAAAGAATGATTGTCTGGTGAGGCGGGCCAATCTTCTTGAGTAACCATCAAGAAGAGAGACTATCCTAGACCATTCCCCATGTTAACCACAATGGGAAATCATTGTATATAGTACATCAGTAATCCATCGAACTATTTTCATTACAAAAATGACCGTTCAATCTGGACCATTTTCCGAACTGGAAAATGTATGTCCGTCAGAAATCTCAAACCACTTTCCAAACTGGAAAGGAACTACTCATCCTGGACCATTTTTCGAACTAAAAAATGATTTTCCATAAGTCAATAACACATCAGTGCTCCCTCCCAACCTGGGAGTCATCTCTTACTCTTTCAATAAGGAAGTTGTCTCCACAAGATCCAACTTGAGTACGCAAACTCTTTCATTTTGGATAGAGGCTTTACCAAAATGTTCGTTTATCTGCTCATCTGTGGAGATATATATATTGGAGAACCACTTCTCCTTTCTAGACTTCATCATGGAGAATGTAATGCTTGATCGCAATGTACTTTGGTCTTTCTGAAACACTGGTTTTCTCTGAAGGCTTCATATAACTTTGATCATTACAGTATATCATAGTTGAATTCAAATATTTTGTTTTCTGTTGGCTCATAGCATCATGGCAAGGCTCAAATTGGAACATATCCATGTGGCACTTCTTTTTTCATCATGAGATCTTTTTCATGGATTGGAAATCCATCATTCTGGAGTTCTGAGTAATCATTATGATATAATATAGAAAGTTTTTCACCATGCTTCTACTGTGAATTGGAGGCTCTCTACCAAGTTGTCTTCTTGCATCTGCATACAAGGGTCTCTTTCTGGTATACCTCAAATCCTTGAGGTTTCTCTTCATACACTCTTTCTTCAATTATTCTGGAGAATAGTCTTTGCATTCATCTGATGTAAACTCCAACTCATGGATATTGCGGAAGATATAATGGCTCATGTAGAGGTATGTCTGGTTTACTTGGAACAAATAATCATCATATTCTTCTCCCTCCATCTAGGATAACCTCTAGTTCTAGATCTCACAATGCTTTCATTCATAAGTCTTCCATACACTGTTCTTCATCACAACTTTCAGTTCCTCTGATTTATTTCTTTTAGTGAGTTCATATCAGGTTGGTAGTCTTGTGATTCTCGATACACTGACTGGTTTTTCTGTCTTTTCTTTCTCTCTTGGAATCTTCATGTTCTTCCTCATGTTTCTCTTTAGATCTTAAGTTCATGAAGTTTTCTATAGATTCCATGCCCTAAATATTCCAACTTCTTCCTTTCATCATGGGATCATGGATGTGGATGGACAACCAGGGATACTTTAAGGCTTATTTTTGAAGAAGACTTCTTCTGAATATGTAATGTTTTTCATGGATACCACCATGGATATATACTTCATTATCTTCAATGGATCATAGGATTATCTCCCTCCTAATTCTTGCTTCACATATGAATGCATGCTCTTTTTGGTAATATATAATTGGGTCCCTCCATCTAGGAGAGTCCACGCTTCGGTGTCAGAGATATTTTTCCAATTTCCTCTTGATTACTGACTTCTTTCTGTGTTTACTTCTTCTAGGTTTCTTCAAGATTGATTCTGATTTTGGCTTAACTTGCAGCTTCTCTTATAGTCATAGTTATAGTAGTCCTTATCTTGTTGTTCTTTTGTAAGTATAGTTTATCTTTGAATATATTATCTTCTAAGAAATAGATATGCAAGATATGTACAGAAAACATGGTATGTACAAGAACAATGAGGAGTATTGTTACCTTATCTTAGAAGAAGAAGTTTGTTTTATCCTGCTTGGTCTTCTTTGTAGGTTCCTTTTCTTTAGCAACTAATGCTTCATGTGTCTCCTTCCTTTTCTTTAGCTCGGGACAATGATTCTTGTAGTGACCATACTTTCGATAGTTGAAGCATTGTATTTCTGACATATATTTTTCTTGATTTGGCTTCTTCCTTGAACCAAACTTCCTTTTGTTCCTGAACTTCTTGAATCTTGTTGTGAAGGCTTGATCATCGTACTTGTTTTGGGGTTTCTCTTTTTCACTGATCCTTGATTCTTCTTGAGCACAACAAGTCCAACATTCTTCAAATGTAGAATAATCCTTCCTTCTGTTCATACTAGTGGCAAATGCATCCCATGTATTGGGAAGACCATTGAGTACTATGTTTACCAATTCCTTCTCTGAAATGATCTCTTCAATAGCTTGTAGTTGATATCTTAACTGATATATTCTCACAAAGTATGATGTTATGTTGTCATCATTATTCATCCTCACGTCACGGAGCTCATTCTTCAGACTCGTTACTTGTCCAATGTTTCTGACTGAGAAGAGGTTTGTTAGGGCATCGTACATCTTCTTTAATGAGTCAATATGGGATATGTACGGTATCAAATGGTATTTTATAGAGTCCACTATGATACTCATGGCATTGATGGCACCATCTTTGAACTTTTTCATAACTGCAACGTTTTGCGGTTCTTTCTCTTTTCCTTCTTCAAACTCTGGTTCCATGATATTTCCTTTCACGATATCCATCACTTTATTCTTGGAAAGGATGAGGTCAATCCTTGTCTTCCACACTCTGAAGTTAGAAGCTCCATCTAGCTTGTTTTCTAACTTCATAGAGTAGGTCATGGCTTCTTTAACTTGGTCAACCCTAGATTTGACCAAAAACTCAAACTTGACGTCTTGGCTTGTTGAGAGTACTAGGAGATGCAATAGGCTAGGGTGCACTGGTCTATCCAGAAGTTAGATCAGTCCCTTCACTTAAGGTGCCTCAACGAGAGGGTCATGGTTTCTGCAACTGCATCTGCTAGTAACCCTAGCGACAGTGCTTTGGTGATTTCTCCTGCTAGAAAACCTAGTGGCAGTTCTTCAAAAAGCTTGATATATTTATGGATATGCTCCCTTCCAGTGGTTAGATTGAATGAAGGAGGTGTGGGCCCATAACCTGTTAGAATGTGCTCGTTTTACCATAGACAATATCACTATTGTCACCCAACCATATGCCGAAGCCACCCTCCGAGCACCTTAACCTTGACAGAGAATCATTTCGGAAGAAAACCCTAGGATAGATATCCAAACAAAGGGTAGTGAACCTTTATCTTAGGATAGTGCACCAAACAAGAGTTGATCAGATAGTCCAAACCATAACCAAGAGATAGTCCAAGCCAACACGAAAACTGCTAGTTGCAACGGCATCTCTCCTCCAAACTTGTGCACAAAACTGCCCAACTGCAGTGTGCACAAGTGTGCTCTGCAATTCTGAGAATGCCTGCCAGAATTAAGACTAGCCTCCTATATTTATACTAAATCTGGTAGATTTCCTGGGCCGACTTCTGATTCTGGGTATTAATTCTTTAGTTTATATTATTTCCTTTAGCCGACTTCTTCTCTTGGAGACTAATAACCTAATACAAGTCATTCCCTTGAGACAACTTGTCTTCTAGGGTTATTAACCAATTAATTAGGGTTTCTTCTTGCTTCCCAGAATATTCTATTCTTGTCAAGTTTACACGTGGAGATAAATACCTCCCGCAGCTACCATAATATCAACATGGTGGTCCATATGGTGTACTGGTCCTCGTAGCTTCCAACCATGTAGTATTGTTCTTTAATGGCATCCCAGAAGGAATCCCATGTAGGTGCCATCACAAACATTGAATATTCCTCTACGGCCCTTTGCTCAGATTAAATATCCCACCAGTCTTTAACATGGGGAATGGCCTTGAGGAGTGAAAAAGTGATATTTTCCCTATCGAAAAAATTGTGGACCGAAAAATACCCTTCGAGCAGATTCAACCATTTATCTACAAAATATGCATCTATCAGTCCTTCAAATAATGTAATATAAAAATTTAAATGTACCTTGAAGTGGGTTGCATGGCCGCTTGATGAAGATGTTTCTCTTGTGGACAGTCGTCGAAGGATCTGCAAGAAGTTGTCCATCATTTCATTCCTTTGTCGTGTGAGGGATTCCTCAAGAAACATTTCAATAGGATCTCCTACTCCATCATATTTATTTTCATCCCCCATGGTTTTTTGTCGAGCTCGGTGCCAATCTTGCAATGGCTCGATGGGTTTGAGTCCCAAATTCTTGTGCCCAGATCTTGTCGGGGATATGCACGAAGAAAAATAAATGAATAGCAGACCGCTCTGATACCACTGATCCAGATTTAGGAGTGAGACGAACTAATTAACAAACTGAATACAATAAACACAAAGATATGAAGAATAACACAAATATCCAATGAACAATATCTTATATTGAATAATGAAATAGGCTTAAACTGTAAAACTGCATAACTGAAACACTTGCTCGAATGGTGATAGTTATCTCTGAGAAGATATGTGGCTGCTATGTGCATCCATCTGAGAAGAATAGATTACAATGAGGCTCCAGAGGCCTTTTTTATATTACTCATGAATGACAAAACCTTAGACATCCAAAAACCTAACCCTAGAAGGTGAAATGCCAAAAGTCATGTGGGCCCCTATGGGTAAGTTGGTGTAAGTTGGTACCTCAACTTAATAGTGTCGTAAATTTTGGATATGACCTCTGTTTTAGGCATGTGATAGCCCATTGGAAAGGTCTTTCATATAAATACACATCCCGCCATCAAACTCTGACTCTGTCTACAGTTTGACTGTGGAGAGACAAAAAAACAACGTTTAGAGCCCCAAAACAGACCTGGAAGTATAGAAAGATGTGCTGACATGAAAACATGCAAAATAATCCAGTTGGATTAGGCAAGAGGCCACCAGTATCCACCTGGAGGATGTGCAGGGCTTTAGACAGCTCCATACATGTATAACCCACAATTACAAAGAAGTACAGAAGAACATGTTGAACAAAAATGGACAAGATGAGCCAGTTGGAATAGGTGGGTGGCCACCAATATCCACCTGGATCACAAGCCCTAGTTTGGATATTTGTGGTCCATAACCTTATAGAGCCACTTTTATGCATCAAATGGAATTTTTTTGGGTCAAAAAATTGTAAGCATATGTCCCATATTTCTACACACAAACACCTTTTGAATGGTGCGAAAAACACCTCAATTGGAGTTCATATGTGAAAGTTATGCCTCTTGCAAGTTGACCTACCTAGTTGACCACCATGGTATCAAGTGGATGCGACATCAACCCCCATAATGAATATGTGGGATAGCCATGTGTGTAATTTCAAGAATATCCTAAAAGGTAGAAAATCTTATCACTAATTGAGGGTTGAGGATGCAAAAACCTAACCCTAGACAACAGTCGGGCTATGTTAAATATCGGGTCACTAGGAAGAGAAGGGGTTCCATTATTTTGTATTGTAATTGTTCCATAATTGAGTAGACCATCCAAGGAGTGAGATTTTATAGCATAAAACAGGTAGAAAGAAGAATTTGTAGTAGCCATTCGGGCCATAGAGTTATTGGAAATTCCATAGTGGGTGCCCCTTTCTTTGTATTTGCATTTTCATAAATGGTGAAAAGAGACAATAGAATAGGCCTCACCTTCCATTTGGGTTTTATACCATATCAAGTTTCCTAGGATACATATTGTGTTCAGTTGTGTGGATGGTGTGTATATTTTCATGTTCTTTCATTTTCATATTTAGTTATTTTCATAAATTTGAGCAATGAGCTAGTAATAATTAACCTAGTTTCTAAGGAAATAAATTTCATAATCTAATATTTCAAAATATTACAGGATCTATTGTGTTGACATGTTCCAGAGGAATATCCATGGAAGTTTATAGATCAATATATTATAGATATCTCAACAATATCACCATTAAATATAAGTTTTGTATTCATGTAATTGATGAATTGTTAAATGAACTGCAATGAGCAATTTACTTTAAAGTTTAGGATATCATCGAATTAGAATGAGGGTAGAATAAATCACTAAAACAAACTTTAGATCACATGAAGATAATTATGAGTTTTTGGTGATGCATTTTGGCCTTACTAATGAACCTTCCACATTTCAAATATTGATGGATTTCACTTTCAAGCCCTTCCTTAGAAAAAATGTGTTAGCATTTTTTGATGATATACTAAGCTACATTAAATATTGGCAAGATAATTTTAAACATGTTTGCATGGTCTTAAAACTATTGGAGGAGAAACAACTATGTGCAAATCCTTCCAAGTTTTCCTTTGGGGTATGGGAAGTTGAATATTTTGGTCATAATATATTTCGTGGGGGTGTCAACGTAAACCCTAACAAAATTAAAGCTATGATGGAATGTCCAATTCCCAAAATCTTGAAGAATATAACAGGACTCTTAGGACTGACAAGACATTATGGTAATTTTTTCAAGAACTATGGTTGAATAATAGCACCTCTAACAACATTATTGAAGAAGAATGTGTTTTTTTGGACTCAAGAGGCAACCCATGCTCTTGAAAAACTTTAAGAGGTGATGCATAGAACTCCATGCTAGCCACATATGAATTCACAAAAACCCTTATTATGGAGTGTGATATTTTAGGACATGTAATTGGTGTAGTTTTAATGCAGGAAGAAAGGCCCTTTTCCTTAAAAAGCTACCAAATTAAAGGAAATAACTTTAAAAAATCCATTTATGAGAAGGAAATATTTTCCATATTTCATTTAGTTAAGCAATGGAATCCTTACCTAATAGGAATATATTTCAAGGTAAAAATAGATCATGATAGTCTGAATCACTTGTTAGAACATATTTATCTTTAGAACAACAAAAAAAATGGGTTATAAATATGCTAGGTTATGACTTTGAAATTATATACAAAGAAGGGAAACAAAATGTGGTGGCAAATGCACTTTCAAAAAAAGAGACACTAATGCATTACTTTATGCTATTTATATCTAAAATTTGATTGGGTGGAAAAAACAAGGAGAGAATGGAAGTAGGACCATAAGGCATGGAATGTAAATCAAAAAATATAATAGGACCCTCATGCATTAGATAAATTTGTGTGGAAGAATGATTCACTTGAGTGTAAGGATAATCTATATCTATGTAAGATTTCCCAATTCTAAAAAAAGGTCCTTTTGGAACTACAAACTCCTTTTATAGGGAGACACTCTGGAATTTTGAAAACTTACCACAAGATTAGGAAGGAATTTTTGTAAGAATGTCTTAAAATTGATGTTCACAAGTTTGTGGTAGAATTTTTATTTTTCTAGTAAAACAAAGCAGTGACAATTAAGACTCGGGTTTTCTAAAATGTTATCCATACCACATTAGTGTTCTAAGTATGTCTTAATGGATTTTATCATAGGTATACCAAAGTTAGAAGGGAAGAATTTAATCATGGTGGTGATGGAAAAAATCATAAAATATGCCCACTTTTTTGCACTTTCACATATTTTAAAGAAATTACAATAGCCACAACATTCATGGAAATAGTTCAGAAGCTACATGGAAATCCAAAGATTAGTGTGATGACAAAGGTCCAATTTTCACCGAGAATTTTTTACTAACTAGTTTTCTTTTGTCGATACTTATCTAACTCACAACTCCTCTTGCCATCCCCAATCTAATCAAAAAACTGGGATTGTGAATAAATTTATATCTATTGCTTTACATGGAATAAACAATCACAATGTGTCAAATGGTTACCTTTAGTATAATGGTGGTATAACACTTTCGTCCATATGTCATCCACAATTCCCCATTTATGGCACTCTATGGGTCGTATCATCCTCTATCCATCACATCACCCTTGACATGTAAAAACAAGGTTTAGGCAATTAAGGATCACATTGAGAACCAAAATAGGTTCTCCAACTATTAAATAATAATTTGGTGATAGCACAAAATAGGATGAAACAACAAGAAAATAATCATCGTAGTGAAAGGAACTTTGAAGTAAAGAATTAGGTATTTTTTAGGATACAACCATACAAACAGATGTCCCTCAAGAAACAAAAGAAGGATAATAAATTAGCAGCCAAGTAATATGGTACCCATAAGGTGTCGTAAATGATTGGAAGTATGACTTACAAATTAGAGTTTCCTCAACATTTATGTGTACGTCTAATATCCCATGTTTCTTATTTAAATAAGGTAATTGGTGAAAATATATCAGTTCATAATACTTTCCTAGAGCTTGATGAAGAGGAAAAAATCCTATCTAGAACCTAAATAATCCTTGAAACACGAATCAACTATGAAACCAATTAATTACTAAGTACATCATAAAATGGAAGCACCTGCTATTAGAATATGCCACTTGGGAAGTGTTAGGAATAGGATTGTGTAGTAATAAAATAAAACAAATCAAAATGAATGTGGAAATAAAACACAGAAGAACACAGTACAAGAGATACATCGATATACATGGTTCACTCAATATGGGATACATCTACAGATAAATAGCTAGTCCTTCCTTTATTCTATCCAAAAAATTAAGGGATAACACCTATAGCACATCCACTGCAACCTCCTCTTCATTCTATCATGGTATCCTCTCTCAATCACAATACTCTCTCTTATTATTGTTTTAACTTCACCATTACAATATAATATATAGGATCTTTTGGCATCCAAATTATCTAATCCATTGACCTGGATTATATTACAACCTTAATTCCTTATCGAAATTAGAAAACCATGGGACAGAAAATTGTGTGTCAAAACCACCCAAAATATATGCAAAAACCAATTGCCCAAAAAAAAAATTCCCAGGGGCTCTTCCCCCTTGTGACCCCCTCACTGCATCTGGTGTAGTGTAATAATGTGTGGATATAATCATGCAAAGAATATAACACAAACCCATGCCAGACACTGGGATCAAAATGTGGTTGAAACAAGACCTCTAAATCATGAATATAATCAGGATCCACATCCAACAATCTCCCACTTGGAGACTAATCATCACAGTAACTCCACCACTACTACACCTACTAGAATGTGCTCCAACTTGAACCTAGAAAGTTTCTCATCTCCACCATCATGCTCGAAGGAAAATTGAAACTAAGAATGAATTTAGTTTCTCCTTGGTTACTTCCTTTGTTAACATGTCTACAATATTGTGTCTAGTGTGTATATTTTTCAGCTTCAATTGTCCATCTTCCAAAATTAATCATATAAAATGGCACCCGAGATGTATATGTTTATTCCTAGAATGGAAGGTTTATTTCTTTGCAAGATGAATGGCGCTCTAGTTTTCACTGTACAACCTGTTATTCTCCTTCTTCTTTCTTAATTCCTCCATAAACCTCTATAACCAAAGCATCTCTTTACTAGCCTCTGTAGCAGCAGCATACTATGATTTCGTTGCTGAAAGTGAAACAACCTTTTGTAATTTTTAAATCCAACTTACTATTGTTCCACCCACAATAAAATCATGTCTTGCGGTGCTCCTCATGATATCTATAACACATGTCATATATGAATCAAAATATCCATGTAAAACAGTGTTTGAACCTCCAAAGAATAATTCATGAGTAGTAGTACCTCTCAAATACCTGATAATACACTTTACTTCATTCCAATTCTCTTTACATGAATTGTTCATATGCATGCTCACAACTCCCACTGTGTGTGAAACATTCGATCTTATGCACACCATCACATACATCAAGCTACCAACTGCCCATAAGTACAAAACCTTGGACATGTAGTCTATATGCTTGTGTTTCTTGGGACACATCTCTTTAGTCAAATTTAAATGGTTGGCCAAAGGTGTACTAAATAGTTTTGCATCCTGCATTTTAAATCTTTCCAACACCTTCTCTATGTATTCATCCTAAGACAATGTTGATTTGAAATTTTTCCTATCTCTTGTTATTCTCATTCCAAGGGTTTTCTTTCCAACACCCAAACCCTTCATCACAAATGAATTAGCTAATTTTATTTTGAGAACATTTGTATCCTACATGTTAGACCCTACAACAAGCATGTCATCTACATACAATAACAAGATAATATAGTTGTCATTATCTAGTCTCTTAAAATAAACATAGTGGTTAGAATGACTTCTATTATAACCGTGTTCTATCATAAACCTATCAAATTTAAAATAACACTACTTTGGAGCTTATGTAACATCCCCATTTTTAATCCCTGCAAATTATCATGTAATTGTGTAAATGTGAATTAGGTTGGTGAGCTGATATGTTTGGAGCGAAGAGCCTGTATTGATTAATGTGGTTGAAGGTCATATATTATGAAAATTGAAATAATTAATAAAAGTGATAATTTTTTGTTGTGATACAAGAGGAATGAAGAATTATGGGGGGGATATGATTCCACAAGATAGAGGGGTCCAAGGGGGGATTATTCATGGGTATTAATCCAACCCACATTCCTAAAATTATTATCATTTTGTATAACCTTCTATTTATTGTTGAGTGTTCCCAAAGCCAATAATTAAACTCATGTAAGAGGGTGGGTTTTAGAGGTCACATCCCATAGTTATTGGGGAGAATGGGTTGAAGTAAAATTATCTTTGGGAAGAGTGAGAGTCAAGCAAGCAAAGGAGAAGAAGGGAAATTCGCATGCAGAACAGGGAAAAATTTTACATGGATATTTTGAGAAGAAAGAGAGGAGTTGAGTGTTGGGAAGAGAACCATCCATGTTGTGATTGAAGGAAACCATTATTGGGTTGTGGTTATGCTACGAAAGAGGCTTTTGTGCTTGTAAAACGGGTTGTAATCATGTAGTGTGTTTTCCTATTGAGTAAATGGCTCAAGAGACTTGTGAAGTTTGTTGTGAGCACTCCTTGAGCAACTCATAGTTCATGGGAGTCCCCAGTTGAGAGTTCCTAGCCAACTGAGTGCACTGGAATCCCTGGGAAATGAATGGTATAGCCTAAGGAACTATGATAATTGAAGGGGGTACATTCCTTGGGTTGTGCAGGGTGTGGGGAAGAGAGCTAGGGGATTGGAATTGTTGTGGGCGTAGAACCTAGGTTTTGGGGTTGTTGTGTGTGGAGAGTGGACAACGAAGTGGGTTGGATCTCCTTCTCGACTCATAGCCTTAGCTCAGGGGTCACCTGCTATTAAGAGGAAAAGAAAAACAATTCCTATGGCTAGGAGGTTCATCCTTCTTATGCATCCAGTTGGTTAATTATTAAAAGATAAGTTCTTTGTTATGTTATTATGTTTATTCTATTGTGCAAATGGTTAATATGAATTTTGTGTGTTTGTTGTTTTCTTGAACAGTGCATTCATGTTTTAATATATGTTATTATATGCATTTAGAAATTTTGTATCAGTCAATGGTTAAATATGTGTGTAATTGGTAGCTGGTAAGATACAGGAAATTATTTATCCTTAACAAGTTTCATTTTTAATGAGTATTATTCATGTAATGTTCCTCAACTAAAGGCTGGGTACATTAGAATATGGTATCATAAGTTCTGGTACAAACATTGGGTTTGTATGGGCCAAAACGAGTGTGAATTAGGAAAAATCATTGTTGCATATTTCGGTCTATGCGAATTTGGGGGAAAACATGGAAATTAGAGAGAAACTCCCAAATTCATGGGTAAATTTCGAGTTTTAAAGGCCTCAGAGCAGTCGAAGAAATGATTTGAGCTATGAATCTGCAGGTTGTAGAGCTCAATTCAACCTGGAAGGTTGATAACTCGTGTTCTAATGGTCCATGTAGCGTTGAGAAAATCTTGAATAATCGACGTCCAATATCGTGTTTGATCTCGATATCAACAACACAGATTCATTTTTAATAAATTTAAAAAAATTTAAGGTTTCAGCCATTTAAAAGGTGAAGTGAATCAACGACTGAAATTCAATTTTGGCATTGGGAAAATGGATTAGATAGACAACTAGGATCTGTTTTTGGATGTTTTGAAGTTGAAGAAGATCGATGGCTAAGATTCATTTTTGGTAGTTTTGAAAGTGGATCAATTCGACAGTCGAGATTCAATTTTGGCTATTGTGAAAATGAGACAGATTCACAGTCTGGATTCATTTTCTATCATTTAGAAGTTGGATTTGATTGATGGTCAAGATTTTCTCTCAGAGCTTGGAAAATAAAATGATCGACTATTAAGATTCGTCGGTAGAGTTGGGAAAATTTTGATGGATCAATGGTCAATATAATTTCGAATGGTAGATCGACAATCCAAATTCATCAGGGATTTGGTCAAAAAAATTCTAAGAGTTGGAGTTGGCCAATGAAAATCGTCGATGGTCAATGGTTAGGGGTTGATTGAGTTGGTGAAGTGGTTTAGTCACCAACAAAAATCACCAGTGATCGATGTTAGGTCAGTCGATTTAGCGTAGTGTTTCGATCGAGTAAGAGAAACAATCGATGGTCGATGGTCGATTGATGATGGTTGGGCATTGGAAAAATTGCAGAGGTGTTTGGTTCATCCAAGAGAAACAATCGATGGTCGATGAAGAAAAGAGGACGATGATGTGTCATGCCATAGAAACATCCATGTGTCATGCAACGTCATCCAATTTGACACCTCAATATGATGTGTCATGCCATGTCACCATCTATGTGTTATGCCACATAAGCATAGTTGACATGTCAGCTAAGAAATGGTCGACGGTCGATGGTCAGGTCGATCAAATTAGAGAAGTTTTTTCATCAATGAACAAGGATGGTCGATGGTTGATGATCGATGGTTAGGTTAGCCTAATTGGTGAGTAGTTTCATTCTCCAATGAAAATTTATAACAAGTTGATGGTTGATGGTCAGGTCAGTTAGTTTAGTGATATATTGCGATTGGTTGTCAAGGTAAGGGTCGATGACCGATAGTCGGGTCAACAGTTTAGGCAAAGTGTTGCACGTTTCCAAGGAAAGTTTCAATCACCAATCATTGATGGATTTCACATCAATGAATAATATCTCACCCGATTTGAGATCGATGACTCAGATTTAAATGTTGTTATAGTAGTAAAACAATCATTTTTTTAACGAAAAAATCTTGTTTTTGAAGGTCATAATGTTGCAGGGCATTTTTTAGGGCCTAAACAAAATTTTGAGGAGTTCTAATTTCTGATACAATGAGTTTTGTAGGAACCACATACATATATATGGATTAAATAAAAGAGCTCAAGGAGAGATTTCCAATGAGATAATATGTTCACAAAATGGAGCTTGTATGAGAAAGTTACAACTGAAACAATTAAAATAAAATGTTGGCCCCAATTTACTTCTAGAGGGAATAACTCATTTCTTAGGAGTTCGTTTGGGGCACAAGAGTAGTCTATGGAAATATTATGAACCATATAAGACATCCATGGAGCCAAATTTGGAATATGGGTATGTAAAATTATGCAAGAAAAGAAAGAAGACACTTGTAGCATACAGGGATAAAAATGTAAAATGGTCAAAAACTTCTGCAAGTCATAACTAACAGTATGGAGCCCAGTTAAGGGTGAAATTGTGAAAAATAGTTGAGAAGGTAGTCATGGAAATATTCAATTGAGATTCTGTCAAAATCCCAAAGGAATTGGTGTAGGTATGCATGAACAGGGATAAAATAGCTAAGTTAGAAAAAAGTGCAAAGGGGCAAAGTTGTCATTTCCATATTGTTGTAGTTTTTGACCGGAACATAAGCTTGACAATCTGAGAGTTGCAAGAGTTTCTATGATTTTAATGTTAGAAGTATTATCTATGTCATGTAGAAAATTTTCTTTCGTTCCTAACATAATTACCTCTGTAGGTGGCCAAATTTAGCACTTGATAATATTTGCATCAGGGAGAAAGATGCACAACAGGGGTAAATTGGCAATATTCAATTATCTATAACTTTCTGCTCATAGCTCAAAATTGAGAAATAAAGTGGTCATTGGAAGTATGTTGGATAGAAGAATCCATATATCCATGCATAATTTTGTTTTGAGCTAAAGTATTCTCAAGGAATCAAAAGGAATTTTTCTGGTGGACTTGTGTTAGGTGATTTATATGTACTAAAAAAGACACTAAACTACCCTCAATTAAATTGTCAACCCGGGGTAAGTAAACTTAGAGTTGTAGCAAAATATATGCCAAAGGTAAAAACATAGTTACCAACTTAACAAGAACTCTACAAAGTTCTTGTTTTGGGGGGGTCAAGTTTTTTACCTTGTTTTTAAAAATGGTGCTACCGATAGCACCCTCATCCATTTTTAGGTGGTTTTTTTATATTTTAAATTTTCTGATACATAAGGTTTTGACTTTGTTTTTTTAAATGCTCGTTTTTTCAATTATTTTCAAAATTTTCAAAAAAAAAAAAAATATCAACCATCTTTTTCATCTTTTTTCAAACTTTTCTATTTTATTTTTATTTTTATTTTTATTTTTATTCAATCGTGTTTTTAATCATATTTTCATGCTTCATCCAATGTTAAAAATGTTGTACACCATTTATCTTTTTGAAATTAAGATTTTTCATATAATTATCCTTCCTTACTTAAGTTATGGTTCCATACATTTTAAATATAGTGGAAAATATCATTTTTAACACATTTTTTTTACCTTACTTCAATAAATAGAAAATAAGTGTTGTTAAATAACATTTTTTTTAAATATTTAGAAAAAAAATATAATTCAATTTTTTTGGATCAATTAAAAACTAAAATAAATAAGAAAAAAAACAAAAACATTTTAAAAACAAATTTATATGAGAAAAAACCATTGAAGAAAAACCTAAAAAGCTAAAGAGGAAAAGAAAACCATAAAATTAAAACACACACACACACACACACACACACACACACACACACACACACACACA
>ML816962.1:86229-99366 GCA_009831015.1 Picea engelmannii
TAATTTTGATTTTTTTTTTTTAAGTTTGAATGGACTTTTGGTTCTTTTTTTTCACAAAAAAAACTTATTTTTGTTTTTTAAATTATTGTTTTTCGGGGAAAAATTTTTTTTTTCATTTCTTTCTAGTTTTTCTTAGTTTTTCACAATTTTGTTAACTCAGAAAATTTCTTAGCTCATATGTTTTAAATATAGTCAATATAACAATACTTTTAATAAATTATTTATGTTTCATTCAATGTAACTTGTATTTACTATTTTATTATTAAAAAGTGACGTTGAATTTTTAAAGTATATTGTGATATTTTCATGGCATTATGTATTACCTTGTGCTTTGCGTGATAATGACATTTAAAAAGTAAATATTTAAGGGTTTCTTTTATGATTTTTTTATAGTAATGATGAGTTCTTTTACCACATTATAAAAATGTGTCATTTTCACACCCCAATTTTAAAATGGGTGCTACCGGTAGCAGTATTTTTCAATTTGATGGTTGATTTCTGAGGTTTTGGTTTTAATGGTACCAAGTGATAAAAATACGTTTTCAAATGATCTCAAAATTTAACGTTTTGAAAAAAAAAATCAAAAACATCTTTTTTGTTTTTAGGTGCTGATTTTAAGGTTTTTTTGAGCTACTGTCTAAGTTTTGAAGGCCATGTTTGAAAAATGTTGTAATTTTGACCCCATTTTAAAAAGTGGTGCTACCGGTAGCACCACTTTTTGATGTTGGGGTTGATTTTGATGTTTTTTATGCAAAAATATGGGTTTTTTGGGCCAGAGTTCTCGTTTTGAGGTCACAGTTCTCATTAAGTTGGTAACTATGTTTAAAAGGTTGGTAGGAGTATAATCTAACTAATGAAAGCAAATATCTAAGGCTAATATACTCAAGCAAAACTATCTAATGAGAAAAACCTACCAAACAAATTGAAACTATTTAACCTAAGTATTTTTGGGCCAAGGATTGATGGATGGTTCTAAGAAAAGCAAGTGAAAACCCTACTTTAAAGCAACTAGTTCATGTCAGTAAGCAAAATCAACTACCTAAGCATATCAATAAGCAAATGACAAAATCAAACTATCTTAACTTGCCAACCTACATTCAATGAGCAACTACCCTATGAAAGCAAATAAATAAACAAGTAAGCAAAGACACCTATCTAACCTATAAAGCAAAGACACCTAACTAACCTACTAAAGCAAAAGACAAGTAAGCAAAGACAACTATCTATCCTACTAAAGCAAATAGACAAGTAAGCAAAGACTTCTCATTGAACAACTATCTAGCCTAAGAGGCAAGTGGATTAAATGTTTGATGCAAAACTATTTATAATGCATGAGTTGAAATTCATTTTATTGAAAGCAAGAAGGACTACCAACTAAATGCCTAATTTATGACAAACAAAACTGCTCTTAAATCTATTGAAGCAAAAGACTAACTACCCTACAACGACAATAAAACAATATTCTAACCTATGAAAGCAAGAAACTATCTTTTCTGATCTACAAAAACAAGGAACTATATTTAATCTATGAAACACTCAAATATAATGTTGGTGGTTGTGTGAATGCCTTCGGTGGTTACGGATGATATCTCGATGGCACTTGACAATAAAGGGCAATTCGAGTGGTATAAACTCAATATTAATCTCAATGGAAAAATGGAAGGTATGTATTAAACAATCCAACGAGAATTTAGCCATGACAAAGATATTGTTAAATACCCTGCGTATTCATGTATAAACCATTAACATCATAATGAGATCATCATTCTACTTCTAGGTTACATAATCAAAATTCATACCTAACTCAATCATTTAACTAAGAAATATAATTGCAATTCAATTCTAGAAAAGAAATTACATAAATGAAACTATGTTATGTCTAGGCTAATAATTCAAACTACAATTAAACAATGCTTTAAAAACAGAGACTAAAACATGATATAAAAAGTAAATGAGCAATCTACATTAACCAATAACTAATTTAGACGAGATCTATATATACTAAGATAAGCAAGCTATGATTGAAACTAGAACTTATTCTATTCATCCATCAAAATCCCTGTCAAAGGAAACCCAAATAAAACTTTGTTTTCAACTTGATTATAAAACCATAAATCAAAGCATAATTTAATATCTAAATGCACATGAGGTTAATATATAGAGACTTGCAAGTCTTTTCCTAATCTATAGAACTAATTCATGCTAACATAACCCATCATACTAACCTGCAAAAGAGCAATAAAACAATTAAATTACAGCAAGCTAATTAACACAATAAAACATGCATGTACAGAAAATAAAAGAACAATTTAAATTATGAAATGCATAAACAACACATTGATCGTCACCAAACTGTTGGTGGGCCCCCCAACGAGTCGTGGCTACCTCCTACAAGCACACCACGAACTTCAACAGGCCGAATTCACCATGAAAGCTTGAAAACGCAGTTCTGGCACAATTCTGGCAATGTAAAACTCAAAACAAAGCAAAATCGTTTTTCTGACAATTCTAATGCTTATGCTACTTGGTTCTTCTACTTAACAATCATATGACCACCTCAGTGGTATTTATAACATTTAAAAACCAAGGGGTCGACCACAGGAGGGTCGAACCACTTCTAATTTCGGCAAAATACAATAAACGATGCCATAACTGACAAAACGGAGCAAGCCAATAATCACCTTCTTTGGACAACTAAAATAGCGTTGTCTTGAGCTTAGTAGCTGGAGGGGGCGATCATGAAGAAAACCCATGTGCATGATTTGTCCATCACTGGCAGCCAATGCCATAACCACCAACTCACCTTGCGTTTTTTTGCAATACTGGGTGTTGGAACGAGTGTCGGATCAGGTACCGGAACGAGTGTTGGAACGAGTGTCGAATCAAGTGTCGGAACTGGAAACATGGTGTGTTTTTCCCTGTAACAGCAGAAAAACATGAATTAACTCTTGGAAATCATAGAACATGATGAATTAAACTTGATTTAATCATTAAACATGAATTACACGTACCTTATGGCGATCATACCGATTTACCATAATATTCTTCAAAAATATCCTTCAAAACGTGCAAAACATATATGTACATGCGGAAAAAATGTATAACAACCGTCATAAAAATGATCATATCTCGGGCCCAACAACTTGAAAGACACCATTGAGCAGAATGGAATTTTAGGAAGCCGTAAATTTTGGCTCGTTAATCGAATTCAAGCATGAGTATGGTAATTGGAAAGGTAATTTTGAATACAACATTATATAAATACTAAGTCTCTAGGGGAGCATCAATTTTCTCCATAAATTTACAGGAGGAAGTGGAACAGGATTCCATGAACCATGTAATTACTCAATGTAAGGATTTCTCAAATAATGTCAAAATTTGGGGAAACATTCACAGGTAATAGAGCTAAGTGTCAGGGGTGATTTTTGGGTAAGGAAGAGTATTTAAACTCATAATAGTGCCTATGAATAAGTACAGAGGCACTCTTTAATTGAAACAACCTAATAAAGGAAAAAGGTGTTTGAGCATATTAACAAATCATTTATTAATAAGTAGAGAGTGTTGTGTGATGGATTTTTAGCAAGAGGATGAGATTACACAATTGAGAATTATGTGGGTCTATTATAGATTAATTCCAGGGTCCATAGGACAGGGAAGAAGGTTAACTTGTACAATTGGTTGAAGCATCAAAGAGATGCAAAGGGAATTACATAACTGCAAAGAAGATGATGCAAGGTTGACAAAGGTCTAAAGAAGAGCATGGGAATATTATTATTCAGTTTCTATAGAGTTTGAATGGTTTGCAAAGGAAAACCAATATATATTCTCACATAAAGCATGAAGCCAATAGGTGAGAAAATCATTGCATGCACAAGGAGTTAAGAAGGACTCTATAGCCTTGAAGGTAGGAATATAGTGAAGGCTACAATCTTGCTACAAGAGAAGGAAAAAAGATGTCATGAAATGAGGTGTGAATCATGGATTAGATGAGTCATCTCTATGTGGAAATATAGGAATGTAGGAAGAAGGAATTGTTATATATGATCTAGAAACTTTTTTCTAAAAGTACCCAAAGAAGGAAAGTTTCCTCTATTATAAGAGTGTGCAGCAAAAGCAAGGTACAAGTGCAAATGAAGGGTGTGTAATTCCATTTGGAGCCGAGTAGTCTTGAGTGGCTAAGTAGTGCTTCACATTGAATCACTCAATGAAGTGAAGAGAGATACTTAAAACTGAACAAATCCATGGATGGAAAAGAGTATTTGAAAGATGACATAAAAGAAACATTTCAAAATGTTGAAATGCCAATTAATGAGAATGGTATTTCAAGATTGGTTTGGTCAAGAAAATGGGGAATGGCTAATTATATTGTAGTGCTAATGCTCAGAGAATTATAGACAAAAGATGTTGGGATAGGTTTTCTCTCCATGAAGAAAGCAGTTGTGAGATGGAAGCACTAGTGGATCTAGTGGTTGGAAATGCATAATGGCCAAGTGGAGCTTGGTTGGAAGGTTCGGAATAAAGTTCAGTGGTGCATAGTTGAGAAAAATGTCAATGCGCAGGGAAGCAAGGTTCTACAGAAATTCAAGAACAACCATCTACAACAACAAAAACAAATAAACAGATCAAGATGAAATAAATGTGCATGGGAGTCCATGATAGAGTTGATGCATGATGCATATAATAAATATAGAGTACATGTAGATGAAATAGGCATGATGACATTAGTTTCTCGATGCATATTGATATGCATGAGTGCATGTGTACATGCCTAGACATGTATATTCCATGCTTGTAGATTGAGAGTAGTATGCTGATATATATATGAAATAATGATGCTATGATATTGAATAAAACTAATGATGGATTGCGTAACTAGGAAAAATGATTATAGCATTGGATAGAAAGGACGATGATATCGCTACTTAAGGTAGCCATCCATATGAAGACAAATGAGGATGGTGGGAATGTTGATGAAGAGGTTGATGAAATGAGCTTGTGAGATTCTACCAAAATATCCATTGATCAGGTAGCATCAAGTAATGGATAACATCCATGTAGGTATGCATTTGGGTTTCTTATGATGCATAAATGATGAAGGGAATTGAGCTAAGAATTCCCTCAGCTAAATTACCAATATTTGAAATTGATGAAAAGGAAGAAGGCCTTGAGTACACACATGGTATGTAATGCTTGAATGCATTTATGATAAATTTAATTGTATATTGAGTTATATTGGTTATGAGATCATAACTAAGTCAAGTCAAGAGATATTACTCCTATTCTAACAATGAATTCAATTAGTGATTGTCATGTGTGAGGCCATAATGTGGTTGGAAATGGAAGGGATATAGAGCCATACAAGTTCTTAATGGTATTACCATGTATAATCGATGTTGGACTACAACCTCTTTGTCGAAATGGAAGAGCACTAAGGGAAATATATTCCTAGTGTTGTGTATGGGTTGAAGAGGAAGGTATCCAAATGTTAGGGAAGGTGATTAGGGGAGATTTTAGATGATGTATTGAGGTGTGGGACCTACCTTCTGACTGCCATGGTGGAATACATGACATGAACATATGGTATTCCAGAGTCAATGCAAGGATGCATTGTGTAGATGTGGCCATGATGATTGGCACATTGGTAAAATTTTGATTGCATTATGAAAAGCTTGGTGTGTTGATAATGCATGTGAAAGTAATGATGGTTTCATTCCATTTAATATGAACAATAGTTGAAAGTGATTTAATTTTAGAGTAATATAATTATGAAATTACTTCATGGATTCAATGCAAATGTTGTAGTGAAATTATAGTGTGCATGAGATACTAACAACTTGTTTGGATACAATAAAGTTGAGGAATTTGCAGGTAGAGTGATATTTGATATGGAAATGATGTAAGACCATGACAAAGACTAATATCTACAATTGCGAGAGCCAAACATAATGAGAAAAAATTGCACGGATGGGAAATTTTATTTTCCTGTATAAATAGATTTGAGAAATTAGTAATCGAAATTGTTATGATATGCTAACAATTTGTTGGTTGCATAGAAATTGAGAAAATTTTAGGGGATATGGTATTGGATATGGAAATGATGTAAGTCTGTAAGGAAGAATAATATCTACTACTGCAAGAGACAAAAAATTATGAGCAGAAAACTCATGTTTGGGAAAATTTTGTTTTCCTGTGTAAAACAAATTTTAAAATTTATAAATAAAAAGTGTATGATGATGTCTCATATTGAATGTATGCATATGATGTAGATGGGATGATTTCCATAGGTTACATATAGCTAGTGGAATTCTACCAGTAAGTTGGCATTCATCGATGTAAGAACACCTTGGAAAATGATGGGTCTCATGAGGAACTCTATAACAATGAAAGGGATGTTTGAGCCTAGAGGGTGAGTACAGCAAGAAGAAGCAAGTTGTTAATCTTGCAAAAGAAATAGGTTTCCAATCCTAAAGAGTGAACTCATGTGAGAGTTGCACTGTAACAACAAGGTCGTTGTTGGTTATTTACTAGTAGTTTTCCTAGCAATGATTTTCCCTTGAGTTCCCAGTAGTGAGATTCCCAGTGACTTGTGCCTGAGAGACCTTGATATAAGAATGGTGTATCTCGATGTACTAAGTATAGTGAAGGGGGTACATTCCTTGGATCAGCCCTAATAAAATAATGGTACAACCTGATGGACTAACAAAAGTGAAGGGGGTACATTCCTTGGGTTGGGCAGGTCAAGAGGAAGAGAACTCATGGAAATTGAGATAGTTGTAAGAGAATTCCAGTGGTTTATGTATATTTTTTGGGTCGGGGTGCCTATGTATCCATGTTTTGGGGTCGGAGAACCTATGTGATTATATTTAGGCTAGAATATTGTGTGATTTTAGGATAGAAAATTTGATCTATTGATTAAAGGTTGGAGATCCTCGATGTGTAATTGTATGTACACCATATGGTGTTTTGTACTAAGGACGGTGCAAAAATAAAGGGGAGGGGATTGTAACATCCCTAGTTTTAATCCCCACAAATTATCATGTAATTGTGTAAATGTGAATTAGGCTAGTGAGTCAATATGTTTAGGGTGAAGATTCTATATTGATTAATGTGGATGAGGGTTGAATTCTATATTATGAACATTGAAATAATTAATAAAAGTAATAATCACTAGTTGCGATACAAGAGGAATGAATAATGATGGTGGGGCTATGATTCTACAAGATAGAGGGGTCCAAGGGGGAATTATTCATGGGTATTAATCAAACCCACAGTCCTAAAATTATTATCATTGTGTATAACCTTCTATTTGTTGTTGAGTGTTCTGAAATCCAATCATTAAACTCATGTAAGAGGGTGGGTGTGAGAGGTCACATTCCATAGTTATTTGGGAGAATGGGATGAAGTACAATAATCTTTGGGAAGAGTGAGATTCAAGAAATCGAGGGAGAAGAAGGGAAATATGTATGAAGAATAGGGACAAGTTCTACATGGATATTTTGAGAAGCAAGAGAGGATTTGAGTGTTGGGAAGAGCACCAGCCATGTTGTGCTTGAAGAAAACAATTATTGGGTTGTGGTTATGTTGATAAAGAGGCCCTTATGCCTATAAAATGGTTTTTAATACTATAGTGTATTTTCCTATTGAGGAAATGGCTCAAGAGCCTTGTGAAGGTTGTTGTGAGAACTCCTTGAGTGGTTGAGAGTTCTTGGTCAACTACGTGCACTGGAAGCCTTGAGAAACAAATGGTACATTCTGAAGACTGTGAGAAGTGAAGGGGGTACATTCCTTGGGTTGTGAAAGTTGTAGATAAGAGATATGGGGGATTGGAACTATTGTGGGAGTAGAAATTGGGTTTTGAGGTTGTTGTGTGTGGAGATTAGGTAGCCAAGAGAGTCAGATCTCCTTGTGGACACATAGCCTTAGATCGAGGGTGGCATGTTGTTGAGAGGAAATGAACAAAGTTGTCTATGGTTGGGAGGTTCATCCTTCTTATGCAGCCAGTTGGTTAATTATTAAAAAATAAGTTATATGTTATGTTATTATGTTTATTTCATTGTGCAAATAGTTAATATGAATGTTCTGTGTTTGTTGTCTGCTTGAAAAATGTATTTATTTTTTAATATATGTTATTATATGCATTTATAAATGTGGTATCGATCAATAGTTAAATATGTGTGTGATCTATAGCTGGAAAGCTATAGGACATTATTTATCTTTAAAAATTTTAATTTTTAATGAGTATTTTGCATGTAATGTTCCTCAACTCAAGGTTGGGTATGTTACATCTTGATTTATTCCATAAAATATATTCTTCAATATATATACTAATTTCTCATTCCCTTTGACCTCATACCCCTATGGTTGTTGCATATAAATATGTTCCTCCAAATCCCCATGAAGAAAAATTGTCTTTAAATCTAATTATTTAAGATGCATATATTCTACTGCCACTAGACTTAAAATAGTTCTAATTGAAGTCATTTTAACAATAGGAGAAAATATTTCATCAAAATCTATACATTTCTTAAGTGTAAATCCATTTACAACAAGTATAGTCTTGTACCTCTTTTTGCCTCCATATTTTTCCTTCAACCTGTAAACCCATTTATTTTGCAATGTTCTTTTACTCGTAGACAATCGAACCAAGTCCCTAGTCGGTTTATGTACCAAGGAGTCCATATCCTCTTCCATACCTTGTTCCCACTTATTTATGGTTTGTACCTACATTGCCTCTTCATATATTTCTAGTTCACCAAAATCATACAACAATAAATAATATAGTGAAGGAGAGTACTGTTCAGGGGGTCTACTTTACCTAGTACATATTTTAACAGCACTTGCAGGATTTTGAGGTACCCATTATTGTTTTTTTGTTGAACATTTTGATTTTCTTGCACCTATGGAATTTCATTTTCTATGATTTCATCAAGAACTATGTATTATGTTTTTTTTTTCCTATTTCTTTCCCTGCAATTGAACTTTGTACATGACCTTCTCATTGAATACCATATCTCTAACCTTAATGATTTTGTGATTTTCATAATCTAATAAGAGATAACAAAAATAATTAACTCCATGTCTAATAAAAGTACACTTCTTGGATTTTTCCTCAAGCTTTGTTCTATTTTCTCTATCAATATAGACAAATTTTTCACAACCGAAAGTCCTCATAAATGAGTAGTTTACCTTTTTTCATGCCATACCTCCTTTGGAATGCCACCATCCAATGAACTTGAAATCTCTATATTTATTAAGTAAACAATGGTATTCATAGCCTCTTCCAAAAAATGTAAGGGAAATCATGCATGCAATCTCATTCTCCTTGCACGCTCCATGATTGTCTCATTCATCATTTCTGACACACCATTTTATTGTGGTGTTCCTAGAACCGTTTTCTCTTTATGAATCTTGTGATATGAATAGTAAATATAAAAAACCTTGCTACAATATTCACCTCCATTATCTAATCTAAGACACTTCAACGTATTTCCTATCTCATTCCCAACCAAATATTTCCATTTCTTAAAAGTATCAAAAACAACAACTTTTTTTTTAATGCAATAAACTTGAGTTTTCATATTCACATCATCAATAAAAGTAACATAATAGTAAGGGACACTAAGATATGATACCTAAGATTTTCCCCATACATCTGTATGCACAATCTCTAAATTTTCACTCTTCTTTTTCTTCCCAACTCTAAGAAATATGACTCTTATATTTTCCATGAACACGGTGCTCATAGAAATCCAAATCACCCTACTTCAAATCTAGCAACAAATTCCTTAAGTGGAGAATCCATATCCCCTCCTCACTCATGTGACCAATCCTATGATGCCATAATGTTGTATTTTCTCCCGTAGAAATTAAAGTAATATAATAGTCAAAATTACAAGTACATAAATACAAAATCCCTACCTTCTCTCCTTTTTCTATTATCAATTATCCTTTAATGACCTTACATGAATTGTATGTTAATATAATTGTACATCTTTCACTTTCCAACTTCCCTACTGAAATTAGATTTCTTCTCAAATCAAGAACATGTTTCACCTATTTCAGTAACCATTGGTTTCCATTCTATAATTTTATTTGTATCTTACCCTTTCCAACAATTTTACATTGTTTATCATCACCCAAATAAACTTGTCCAAAATCACCTTGAACATAGTCTTGAAAATATTTCCTATGGGGTGTGGCATGAAATGAAAAACCTGAGTCTACCACTCAAGAATCATCAATATTATCTAATGAAAGGATTAAATCATCTTGCAACACATCACCTACTACATTTGTTTCTCAATTATTCTCTCGTTGTCCATCTCCTTGTTTCCATTTTCAATACAAACAATCTTTCTTCATGTGTACTTTCTTCCTACAATGCCAACACTCCAACTTCCCAGAGATAGAATTACTCACAGCCATGACCAATCCATTCCATATTTCTAGCAATGAGAAAAAAATCAAAAGAGCCCTAACTTCATCATAAAATTTTACTCACACAAAACTTAATTGATTGGTTATTGATGGTTCCAAGAATAGTAGCAATGATTTATTGTACTCTTGATTTCCTACTTTAATTATCAACCCAAGGTTTGTAAAAACTTAAGAGGTGTTATGCATTATATGTGTAGTATGAAATTTTAGGTAGCAAAGCTTTAATACTAATCAAAGGATAAAAATGTGAAGGAAAATCAAGTGACAAAAACATCTCTGAACTAATTACTTGAAGGAAACACACCAAATTGAAATTACAACTAACCTAGACTACATGAAAAGGATGCATTCTGCTGCATTAAAGAGTATTGAATTAGGAAAGTTAAAATGAAGCAAAAATATGCATTAGAGGAAATTTGGTTAAAAAATGCACCCCCCAAATCCTAATACCAATTCCATGTCATACGATATTAGCCAATCAAAATGCTTTAAAATTCAAAAAAGGTGCATGTTGAAACCATATTTTTATTATATAATTTGGAGATTGGTGGTATTTTTTAGTAACATAATTTGTATACCGTAAGCATGATTGTTGCCTAGGATGAAAATTTTCTTGGATATTGAGAGTGGAATTAATATGATAATGGATTTTCCAATAGTTGTAATAAATGAGAGATAGTGTATTAAGGTGGTATTAATGTATTGCCATTTTTCATTACTAACATTAATTAATTTGTATTTTTTTAAATCACTTGTTTTGATAATAATAATAATAATTAAGTAAGTATCTATATATTACCTTTCAGGAACAAAAATTACAGTAGCGTCTGAAATGTCAAGGAACTATTTGTGCTCAATTTCCCCGAAGGGAAACCAATTCAGCATATCTCTCAATATTAAAAGCACCAAAAATTAAACTACATTAACTGAATCACCCCATAGGGAAAACCGATTCAACTAAACCTGTCATGCAAACTAGAAGACCAAAAAATACTAGCTCTTGACAAACAAAGTGGAAAAATTGTGCTAGGCATTGTATACGGCCCAAGAGGACGCTTCCAGAAACATAAACAATTAATAAAACTAGGCATGCAAGTTTACACTTGTGCGCATGTCGGTGCTCATGCAGTCCTATGGTCACTTTTCTCCATGTCGCACTCTGCAGCCACCTGAATAGTTGGAGTAAATATCACCTCTGAAGTTTTCAGGGCACTGGTATCCAATTCTGGAGAGTGCAGGGAGCTGAGCAGGGTCATGAGCAGAGATTCAATTTTCTCCCCTTGCTTCTCCATGTGTTCAAGCCGAAAGCACAGGTAATCCACATATTTTCTGACAGCAAAAACCAGGTCATGTAATATCGCCACTGAGTCATGAATTCTTGAGCATGAAGCACAATCCAACCATGAATGGAGTTGGCCTAGATGCTCTTCCAAGTGAGTGGGGGTTTCCTCCAAAGGATCCAGGACAAAGGGTGGTGGCAAGGGGACGGAATGCTCAGGTGAGTTTGTCGGGTGGACCGTGGCTGGATAAGAAGAAGAGACCAAATCCTGGATTGGTCCAGGAGAAAATCCCAAAGAATTTTCGTGGAGGTCAAACCACTCCACATAAAAATCCCAAGGCAAAGACAAAGGCAGAAGGTATCTCTCACCCAGATAGGACTGGGCGGAGGAGGAAGATGAGGAGCTATGCAACAAAGCAAGGACAAGAGGGGGTCAACTAGCTATGCTTTCTTTGTTATGATACTAGACATGGCCTCATTTTGGGTTCCCACGAAGTCGAGGCATAGAAAAAATGAATAAAGAGGAAGGCAGTACAGTTGGGGTTGGCAAGGCAAAGAGAAAGAATGAAGGAGTAGATAGAAACCAGATGAGACACCAAAGGGAGGTGAAGACCAGAGAGGGATGCAAACTAGAGGGTTGTTCTAGCCGAGGAGCAGCAACATAATAAGAAAACTGGAGTGGATGGTCACACGCGTGCAGAGGTTATGGCTAGAGTCATTCCTCCATCGCCCAGACAAAAATACAGAGGAGGATCATTTAGTCAACGGCTCGTAGAAATGAATGTTGCAATCACTTATCGGGGGGAATAAAAGTGGAGAGGCATTGCATGTGTCTATCACATGGTCGACGCAGGGCTGGAAGGTTCCACCCTCTCCAATGGATGTGTGGCACCTACTGACACCCCATCTGGGGGGATTTCTGTGCTGAGAGCCTGAGCTATGTAGTCCTATACGATTGGATGATCATTGTGGGTGGAGGACGTGCAGAGAATATATGGTCCGTCTAGAGCCACCCCTATATTGAAAAAATTGTCAGCTATATGATTTTCTCTCCTTCGAATATGGGAGGGGATGAGAGTTAAGTGAGGCCAAGTAAGAGTTGCAATGGCGTTGAGTCCAGTGATGAATCTCCAATAGGGGGGAATTTTTTTTGGGTCCACTCCATTAAGAATTCGTGTGAAGAGGCTAAGAATTATTTGGGATTCCCCCTCGACAACCAACTGATGGTAACCATGATCTTTAGAGAGTTACAGATCTTTAATAAGACCCTAGAACTTTGTTGTTAGGACCACATATTGTACCCTTTTTGCCCATACTTTTTGCTATTATTTTACCCTTCATCACCTACATTTTGACTTATACTATCATTTCATCCAATCATTCCAAGGTATACAACGTCCTTTCTCATTACTTTATGCTTA
>ML816963.1:2373-22409 GCA_009831015.1 Picea engelmannii
ACCCTTCCCACACACCCCCCTCTCTCCAAACCCTCATGTAACCCTCCCCATTGTATCACATCCACTCCCTTTCCCACTCATTCCCACTCCCCTTCCCACTCCTTCCCACTCTCCATCCCACTCTCACACACCATCCCACAACCTGTGCACCATTCCACAGTCACGTATCCCATGTCCCGTGCCCCCCCCCACTCTTCCACAATGTGCGTCCACCTCACTCCCATGCCGTACTCCTCTCATTTTCCACTCCTTTCATCATCCACCCACCATACACCTCCACTCTCCACATCTTGTCTCACATCCCTCCACCGTAAATTACATGCAATTATTTTCAAATAATTAAAAATGGGACATCCCAAGTAAGATCAAAATTACAGAAAAATAATCACCCCCAAACACCAGAAGGATGTCCCAATTAAAAACTAAAGTGGAAAAAATAGACCAGGAGTGTAAAAGCATTAGAAAATCATTTGAAAAGTCAATACAAAAAACTCACGATGAGTTACTAGAAGAAATGAAGCTCAACAATGAAGCACTCAAACAAGAGTTGACCCATAATCTTAAAGAAAAAAATTCAATGTAAGTCGGAATCGAATTACAAAATGTCTTGGACAATCTAAAACAAGATCTTAAAGACGATATTTGTCAAGAACTTAGGTTTAACCTACAACGAGGTTTGAGAAACTTTAAACGCGAAATAAATGACGATTTGCAAAAAAGTCTGGTTGTGATGACACAACATCAGGAAGAAAATATTGATGATATTTTAAATCCAATAAAAGGCCAAAGGAACCAACAAGCCACCCAACCACAACCAAGTGACTCAAGCACATTGAACACATCACCCCCACCACCATCGTCGCCGCCACCTCCCTACAATTCAAATTGCCAAACTATATAACAACATCAACCCTTAATAATTTATCCTCCCAAAGACAAAAGTGAACTATAAAAATACAATGGAGGTGACAACCAATGTGTGGCTTGGTTTAACAAAATTGAAAAATATTTACATATATTTAATATTACAACAAATGAAGAAAAGTTCAAATACACATCCATGTACCTCAATACCACTGCATACAATTGGTATCTATGGTGGAAAGGATGGATTCAATCACATAATTGGAATTATTTCAAAAATGTTTTTTTTTAAATATTCCAAAGCATCTTGGAAAATGATTTTTTTTCAAAACTTACCAGATTACAACAAAAATACATCATAGATTAATTTACACATCAATGGGAAGCTCTCACCACCTGAGTATTTGGACTATCTGATGATCAATTAGTCCAGTATTTCATAGGTTGTCTCAAGCCACATATCCGAGACGAGTTAATATTACATGAGCTTACTATGGTAGAAATAGAAATATGCAAGGCAAAAGACGCAGAAGAAAAACTAGAAGGAAATCAAGATTTAGCAAGGTTTACTCAAGAAGGAGTGTACCTCAGACCACAGGAAATGAAAAATATATATCACCCAATCTACTTGAAGATAGAAGAAGAATATTAGAGTCCCAAAGAATAAAATAAGGAAAATATAAATGATGTGGAGAGAAATGGGACCCAAGACATAGGTGCTAGATTGTAGATAAATAAATAAAAATGTACACTTGTGAAGTAGAAAAAGATGATGAATCAGACTCAGCAGAATCAATAAATGAAGAAATGAAAAATTTTCAAAATGACACGTCAGAACTCATAGAAGACAACATACCAAGAATATCACTTTCAGCCATCACAAGCATTACCCAACCACAAACTGTCAAATTAAAAGGACATATAAAAAATAATAATGTCACCATACTAATCGACACTGGAAGTACCCACAATTTCCTTGATATCAAGATTGCAAGAAAACTAAAATTATTTGTATATCAAGTTCCAGATATGAAAGTAATGGTTGCAAACGGAAAAACAAATTGGAAATGTTGAAAAACGTCATAAGGTGAAACTCAAAATCCAAGATTTCAATTTGGAATCAAAACTATACATCATCCCTATGGGAGGAGTAGATGTGGTGTTAAGAGTCCAATGGTTAAAAACCTTGGGCACACATTCAGTGAATCACTAAGAACATTTCATCCAATTCAAGTGGCAAGGGAAAAGTTATAAATTAGATGGTTTTCAACCTCCACAAACACAGGCTGTGTCCTCACAACAAATGGAAAAAATGATTTGAAAAGGAGAAAACACATACTTCATCCAATGCCACAACATAGAAATACAAGAATCATAACACAATGACTCCATAACATCAGACATCCAAGATCTAATTCAAAAACATAAGAAGGTATTTCAAGATCTTCCCATGCAGTTGTCACCTCAAAGAAGAATTTAACATATAATTGAATTTAAACCAGGATCAAGCCCAGTCAAGGTTAGAGCGTACAGATACCCCCATCACCACAAAACAAAGATAGAAATAATATTCCAAGACCTATTAAAATGTGGTTTCATCATGAAAATCAAAAGTCCATATGCAACTCCATTAGTGTTAGTTTGAAAGAAAGATGGATTTTTCAGATTATGCATAGATGACTGAGAGCTAAACAAAATAACAATTAAAAATAAATTTCCCATCTCGTTCATTGATGAAATTTTGGATGAACTTCACGGACCAAGATATTTTTCAAAACTTGATTTAAGATATGGGTACTATTATATTAGAGTCGGACTAGAAGATGGAACCAAGATTGCCTTTCAGACACATGAAGGACACTATGAACTCAAGGTGATGCCTTTTGGGATAACAAATGCCCCCGCCACTTTCCAAGCGACAATGAATGAATTATTTCACCCATACTTACAGAAACATGTCTTAGTCTTCTTCAATGATATTATAGTGTACATTAAGATATGGGAGGAGCATATGAAACATTTAGGACAAGTGTTATCTCTTCTAGAGGAAAATCAATTCTACACCAAAATGTCAAAATGTAGATTTGGCAAGGAGGAAGTAGAGTACCTTGGTCACATCATATCCCAAAAGGGACTCAAGGTAGACCCCAAGAAAATCAAGGAAATCACAGAATGACCTTAACCCAAAAACATATCCAAGTTAAGAGGATTTCTAGGATTGGCAGGATATTATCGATGATTCGTCAAGAATTATGCTCATTTAACCACCCCTCTAACAAATATCCTTAAAAAAAACTCCTTCCAATGGAATGTGGAAGAAAAAAAATGTTTTGAAAACTTAAAAAACATTATTTCCACAACCCTGGTATTAGAAACACCTAACTTCTCCAAACCTTTCATCATTCAGTGTGACGTGTCAAGTTTTGGAATTAGAGCAATATTGATGCAAGATGGCCACCAAATAGCTTTTGAGTGCAGGAAATTAAATCAAATAGAATACTTACAATCCACTTACAACAAGGAAATTCTTGTCATCATGCATGCATTAACAAAATGGCACCAATATATATTGGGAAGTAAGTTCTTGATACAAACAGATCATAACAGTCTCTAGTACTTGTTACAACAAAAAACATTGTCAATCGAACAACAAAAGTGGATAGAGAAAATGTCCACGTTTGATATGGAAATTATACATAAAAGAGGAAAATAAAACATTGCAGTTGATGCCCTATCATGAAAAGATGAAGAAACACAGGTTTTTGCAATATCAATAGTCATCCCAGAATGGTTGGATGAAATCCGAACTGAGTATGCAAAAAACCTAGAGACTTTCTCTATAATCAACAATTTAAATAAATGTCCTAAGTTCGAATGGAAAAATGACATCTTATGGTACAAAGGGAGAATCTACTTAAATACCAACTCAATATTTAAATCCAAGGTTCTCCAAGAATCTCATGATTTCCAAGCTGCAGGTCATGTAGGATTTTTCAAAACATACTATAATGCACAAAGATCATTTTTTTGGAAAGGGATGAGTGAAGATATTTGAAAATATTTAGTAGAATGTGATCTATGTCAAAGGAACAAGAATGAAAATGTGTTGACCCTGGGTTACTCCACCCGCTACACATTTCCAACCAAAAATGGAAAGAAATTTCAATGGATTTCATTGAAGGACTACCGATATCCGACAGAAAAGATAAAATATTAGTAGTAATAGAAATACTAAGTAAGTATGCACACTTTATTGGAGTAAGGAAAATATATTCAACAAAACAAACGACTCAAATATTCTGTAAAAATATTTACAAACTACATGGGTTTCCTAAGGTAATTGTCAACGATAGAGATGCCAAATTTAAATGGAATTTTTGGAGAGAATTTTGGAAACAAATCAGAACCTTCCTCAATATGAGCTCAACTTACCACCCTCAAACAGATGGTCAAACATAAGTCTTCAATAAATGTTTAAAAACCTATCTTCGTTGTTTTATCTCTGACAAACAAAATAAATGGTTTCAATGGTTGCACCTTGCTGTGTGTTGGTATAATTCCACTTATCACACATTAGCTAAAATGACACCTTTCCAAGCTCTTTCTGGTTATGAACCTACATCATGGAAGGAGTTGGCCACCAACCACATTAAAGTTGTGTTAGTAAAATACCATTTAGAATAAAATCATAAATTCCTTCAGTTACTCAAAGAAAACTTAACAGTTTCAAGGAATCGAATGAAGCAACAAGTGGACCAAAACCAAATAGAAAGAGAGTTCAAAGTAGGAGACTAGGTAATTGTGAGAATTCAACCTTGAAAATAGGTATCCCTTAAACAACATGGGAAGAATAAATTGGGTCCAAAATTTTATGGTCCATATCAAATAAATAGAAAAATCAATCACATAGCTTACCAGTTGGATTTACGAGATAAAAGTTGTATCCACAATGTCTTTCATGTATCATGTCTAAAGAGAGTCTTGGGGCAACAACAAAAGGAACAAACTATACTTCCTATGTTGGATGAGGAAGGAAGAATCATTTTAGAGCCAAAAGCCATTATTTTCACTCGAGAAAAGAGATTACGTTATCGAGTAATCAAGTAATATATGATTAAATAGAAAAATGTATCGGAAGAAGACGTTGCATGGAAATTAGAGCACTTTATCCAGTTACATCCTTCCTTATCATTGCTTTAAGGATAAAGAAAAATTTAAGGGAAGGGAAATGTCACAATAAATAAATAATATAATATATAGACATTAAAATAATAAATAAAAGTAAAATTAAACATTAATGTAATAAAAAGTCATGACTAAAAGTCATGACTCTTCATAAAACCATAAAGGGCATATATATAGGCAGGCCCTATCCTTGTAATTTCATCATCATTTCTACAATAAATTATTATTATATATATCTTATTACGAATTCAGATTGAGCTATTCATTACGAAACTCTTGTGTCTTTTACATGGACAATAGGTCTGAGAAAAAAAAATTGAGTTTGCAACATATTTGTTTTTTTATTTTATTTTCAGCAAGTTGCGTATATGGCCACATCTAGTTGGAATTTTATGGAAATTTTGGATGCGGTTTCCAGCTATAGTCCTTGGAAAGATAGGATCATGTTGGTGTTTATGGAGAACTAAATTTGGGAGTTTGTAAACTCCATTGTAGCTCCACTATCAGATCCAAAATATCTAGCTATCCATAAGCTAAAGGATGTGAAAGCCAATATAATTATTCTAGATGGAGTGAAGGATCATTTGATCCCCCATTTATATTTATATTTCGAAGGCTATGAAGGTTTTATTTCGGTGTAAGAATGAGAATTATAAAATGATGTTGAGAGAGAAGCTTAGAGAGATGAATATGACAGGATCAGACACGGTGACAACTTATCTCACCAAGAGCTGACAAGTTTGAGATGAACTGGATGCAATAGGGGAGACACTGGATTATTCATATTTGGTGAGGATGATGCTCAAAGGATACACGAAGGAGTGTATATCATTCATGAAAGGAATCATGGCACGAGAGAATCTCCCTGATTGGTCAAGGTTGTGGTATGACTTCATTTAGGAAGACCTTCAGGATGATGAACTGAATGAATGGTAGTAAAAGGATTATGATGAGAAAATTTCTCTTTCCAACTAGGAAAAGAAGGGAAATTTCACAAACATATTCAATGGAGAGTCTACCTCTCAACGTGACAAGAAGAAGAACATGAGAAAAATCAAGTGTTATGCATGTCATAGTTTTGGGAATTATGCAGGTCAATCTACGAACAAGAAGAAGGGTGGAAATGGGATGCAATCAAAGGTAGTTGCATCACCAAAGGATTAGGAAGATGATTTTTCCAAGAAGTTTGAACATGAGTTCTTACATGTTTCCTATGTTTGTTCAAGCACCATATCAGTTGGTAAATAGTTACTAGATAGTGGAGCCACATGTCAAACGATAGGAGCACAAGATATTTTTTAGATCTTCATAGAGTCAGACTTAGATGTGTATGTGGAACTTGGTCTGCGGACCAAGCATGCAATGAAGGGATCTGGGATGGTTCCATTCCATATGGAGTTAGGAGATCTGTTGAGAGTGATGGACATGTTGTGGGTGCCAAAATGCAAGAGGAGTGTGCTCTCAGTTTTAGTGATTGAGAAGAAGGGCTTTGGCATACTATTCTAGGATGGACAGGAATTGATCAAACTTTGGCTCAAACACAAAAATGGTTTTCAGTGTTAGAGAGATAAAATTGTATATGATAAAGGGAAATCCTATGCAAGTAATGGATGGTAGAAAAGTGATAGAGGACAATGAGATGGTATCTCCAAAGGTTGATCAACTCAAAGGGATTCATCCTTCAAGTACATGTGGGAAGGAGCATCCTTCCAAGTCTATCAAAAAGGATTCATGGTATGAGATGACTATGTAGGATGATCAAGAGCAAGGGGCTTCTAGGAGAATGATAAGAGGAAAGTATTAAAACAAGGGTTCAAGCAAGATGGAGGGGATAAAATATTTTGTTTTAAAGAGAGAAACCAATCATGTGGATTGGAGAGCAACTAATCATGTGTATTGGAGATCAACCATGGTATTAGACCCGATAGCGAAGACAAAGACACCTCTGGGTGGTAGAATTACCTTCCTCGCTAAGATGCATTTTTATGTATTTAACACCAGATAGGTACTTTTACATTGGATTGGTGTCTAGCATATGGAATTTATCTATAATGCCTCTCAGAACCTTAGAAAATTAACTTTATGAGTTAATTATTAAATTGAATGAAATTTTTTATTAATGTGAGTTTGATTAAGTTAAATGCCTAAGTTTTTTGCATTAGTAAGTTAAGTGATTTGATTAAATCCTAGCCGTTAGATCTAAAGTGAATATGAGATATAATCTTAGCATTTGATCAATTTAGAGAAGATCTTGGGGTTTTCATTTAGAGTTAACTCAAAATAATAAAAGGAAGCCTAAGTGAGAGGATGAGACACACACATCATGAGGATATCTCATTGTTTGGGTGAAGAGGACAATTCATCCAAGTGTGAGTAGGTAGGGTGAGAGGAAGAATCAAAGGGAAGCAAGGGACATATCAACTAGGTAGGATAGGCTACTTTATAATTGTATTTTTATCATATGGGACATTATCCGAGGATGGGAGCCCAATATTTCATTTAATAAAATCAACTCAAATCTTATTTCCCCTTTAGGTTTTTTGGAGGGGTGTTTACCCAAATATCTTTTTCAATGTATATGGTTTCAATTTTTATCCTTTCATTAATGTTTGGCTAGCTGTGCAATTATTTAATGAAGTGATTTTATTCAGAATAAGTGTTGGGTGTTGGGTTCAGAAAAATTAACATTATGCACATTAACTAACATAAAAACAAAAATCTTTACGAATTTTAAGATGCTTGTAAATATTGAATGGGATCCTCACAAAAAGAACAATACCATCATTATAAAGAAGAAGGATGATGACTATTTATGTCAAAGTAGTGGAAACAGAAAAATACTCTTAAAAAGAGACCTCTAACTTGTCAATATAAATGCGAAAAGGGGAAGGGACAAGGAAAAACATTATTTAACTTGTAGATTGCAATTAATTACTTCTAACCAACCCTTGATATTCTTTAACTTAGTAATTTCTTTCTCTTGGTAATATAAATGAAAAAACTGGCATGGAACAAGGCAAAACATTACTTAACCTTTACATTACAATTAATTTATTCTAGCTAACCCTTATTATTCTTGAACTTAGTTACTTTCACATTTAAGAAACCCTTATTATTCTTGAAATTAGTAATTGTTTTCTTCTATTCTTGAACTTAGTATTTACTTTCTCATTTAAGAAACCCTTATTATTCTTGAAATTAGTAATTAATTTCTTATATAACCTTATTGTTTGCAAACAAGATTTCTGATTTTTCAATATAAAAGACAAAAAGGATAAGGGACAAGGAAAAACATTACTCAACGGGTAGATTGCAATTAATTTGTTCTAACCAACCCCTATTATTCTTGAACTAGTAATTACTATCTCTAGTGAATATAATTTCCAAAAAAGTAGGGGATAAGGAAAAACACTACTTAACCCATATATTACAATTAATTTATTATAACCAACCCGTCTTATTCTTATTCTTGAATTTAGTAATTATTTTCTCATATATCCTAGGTTATTGTTATGAACATAAATATACATATAAATATATATTCATAACATAATAATTAATCAATAAATAATAACTTTTATTAATGAAAGGACATGTCTCAAATGACATGACTATTGGTTAAGGGCACCCCTATGTGGGTATATAAATGAGCCCTTATTCTCAATTGTATCTCATCTTATCTATTCATATTTTATACATTATTCCTACATGGATTATTATGTTATATTCCAAGTATTTTGGATAATTCTTCTGCGAGCGAACTTTGTTCGTCTCATTTGGTATAAGAGCTTCATTTTTTTTATCCTAGCCTTTGGCCACTAGACTTCTAGTCAATTACGTTTCCCTTGGAAACAATCTATTGGATTTTGGACAAACCCATCGTCTCAAAGATTCTTTGATGTGGTCTTTGACCACTAACTGACTTTTGGCCATTTCCAAAAAAAATAAAAAATAAAATCGTTGAAAAAGAAAAAATCCATTATTCCACTGCTAGAAAACTTGATGAAAGAGTAGAACCACAAAAATAAATTAAAATAAAAATATTAGAAGAAAAAAACAAAAAAAAAACACCTTAACTTGTCTCCCACACCCGTAACCCATCCCCTCTAAAAATTCATGCCCTACCAGTGCACACCCTCACACACCCACAAAACCTCACAGTAAACCCTACTGACACACACCCGCAAACCCTCCCAGCTACACACCACCACTCCCACTCTGACACACCACAACACACACCCCCCCTGCCTGACCCTCCCCCAATCCCCACGACTACAGAGACCCCCTGCAGACCCTGTCTCCCATTCCTGCAGACCAAGCCATGCACAGTATTCCAATACCCTGCCACTTAACTGCCCAAAATTAGATTTCACGTGGAGCACCGTACAAAAAATCCACACCATTGGCACTTTTGTTGTCAGCCATAATTCATCCACCATCGGTATACGAACGTACGTCATGGATGATTTTAGGGGCTAAATTTCACTCATGGGCTAATTTTCCATGGTTTTTCCAAAAACGAGATTCACTATTTTAAAAATGATTCACCCAAATTCTATAGGATAAAATTATTTTACCTTAAAAATCGCCAAAATTTTATAAAATCTATATAAAATCCTTAGAAATTTGAATATTTTTACAAAAATATCGCCAAACATTTATAGTTGGCATATGAAGGATTAGTAAGATTCACCAAGGTTTCTACATTTTAAAATATATATTTCCATCCTTAAAATCATCCCTAACGTACATACACGTCTATACCTCAAGAGTCGTGACTTTTGAATAGTTTTATTGAAAAATTATAAAAAAGTCACAAGTTTGCAAAAACAAGTATATTAGGCGAACAAAATCAAAGAATTTATAAGGTTACTAAAATACATGGAAAATATAAAGGGAGACTAGTAGAAAGTCAAAATATACATTTACCAACAAAAAGTTATAATTAAAAAGAAAAATGTACTTAAAAAAAATAAAGTGAAAATAGTAAAGTTTTTATTAAAAAACTAAAAATAAAAAAGATATAAAAAGAGTTATGGTATATTATAAAGGAAAAGTAAGAGCATATATCATATTTTTCATATACATATATATTTGCATAAAATATAAATTGTATTTATATAAATAAAAAATATAAAAGCATATATATATTAGAAGAAATTTTATAAAAAAATCAATTTCAAAGAAAAGATTATTTCAAAAATTGTGAAGATGATATTAAATAATTACAAGGAATTACAAGGGATCCAGTTTAAATTATCAAAGAGATATATAACCCTCATAATCAAAGTATTATTTACCGTAAATTTGCAATGAAAAACAAAATGGAATCTAAAATCATGATTGAAATATTTTCTTATGAAGGATTTTGCATTTCAACTTACGAGTTATTTATATTAAAAGGGATTATTCAAGGAAGAGAGGTTAACATCATTATCAGCATGACCCGGGATGATAATTCTATTAATATTAATTTGGCAAATCAATTATTTATTTCGAAGCATAACATAAGTGAGAAGTCAAATATTTTTTGCAAAAGACAATATGAAATTAAAGACTTGCAAGTAACAATTGATGATTATGAATATATATCTCAATTCAATGTTACAACCATGTTTCAAGAATAGATTGACGTCATTCTCGGGTTACATTGGTTAACAAAACTAGGTACCTTTGAATTTTAAACATGGAAAAAAGGTTTGTGACTTTTCCCTATAAAAAGAAGATGATGACTCTTCAAGACATTACTACGAGATCAAAATTGATAACACCTTTGATCAAAATACTTTAAAGATATCTCGAAGGTGATCCTTCCAGATAATCTGAACTCAATATCAAAGATGCAAAAAGAACATGATGAAGCTATTGCTGGTAAAAACCAAGAAATATCTCTCTTAAAAAATTATAGTGGAAAAATACTTACTCAAATTAAGAAGTCAAGGGATACAAAACAACGTGTCTAGGAGTTGGAGCAAGAGAATTGAGATGTCGGGAATAAATTATCAGGAAAGGATGAAGAATCTTCTCGTTTGAAGAACCTTAATCAAAATTTGCTTGAACAAATTAAAAATATGAAAGATGAAAATCTCGAGAATCAAAATATTATAAATAAAGTTGGCAAATCAGAAGATGAAGAAGAAATTTCACACCTAAGGGTTGATAATCAAAATTTACTAACACAAATTAAAAATTTGAAGCATGATAAGAAGACTTTACAAGAAAAACTAGATCGCAAAACATCATTAATCGATAAGGAAACGATGACAAACCCAATCCACCTTACAACTCAAAATGATGCAAATCAGAATGATGTAAAGAAGTTTTCAAATGTCAAGGTACAAACAAGCCATAGATATGAAGATGACTCAAATCCAAAAGTTAATCAAGAAAAAGATGCAACTATAAGAAATAAAGATCAAGTTGGAAGGATTCCTTATCAACATCCTAATAAAAAAAATCGATAGTTCAGCCAATCAATGTATATAAAAAAAAACTGATATGTCGAAGAATATTACTTCCACTATAACTACGGGTCAAAATAGAAGCTATCAGGGGAGTAGAAATGTATCAAGTTCTTTCCAAGAACCCTATAACAACCCAAATCCAAAGAAGATCGAATTAGGATGGGTAGACTCCTTTACAATTCGACATTTTTGATCAGCGCTTAAAAGATCCTATTGTCTCAAGTCCTCAATGATTACTAACTCAATAATGAAGAAGCATGAGACAATATTTACAATCTAGAGCTAGAGATAAGTCTTCCATAAATTATGCTTTGAGGACAAAGCATTTTTAAGGGGAAGACAATGTTATGAACATAAATATACATATAAATAGATATTCATAACATAATAATTAATTAATAAATAATAACTATTATTAATGAAAGGACATGTCTCAAATGACATGACTATTGTTTAAGGGCACCCCTCCATGGGTATATAAATGAGCCCTCATTCTCAATTGTATCTCATCTCATCTATTCATATTTTATACATTATACTTATATGGATCATTATGTTACATTCCAAGTATTTTGGATAATTCTTGTGTGAGCGAAATTTGTTCGTCTCAGTTACTCAAAATGAACTTTTACATCTTCTAATCTCCTCCATAAGTTATTTTTATGCACTATATTAAAATCTTTCCTAAATTCAATAAATCAACAAAGGATAACAAGTTTATCAATTTAGCATCTCTACAATAATCCTAAGGTTAATTAAATGGTCTATGGTTGAATTATAACTTATTAAATGAATTTGACATATATCTCTTTTTATGTGAATTTTTAATAGAAAACTAATCTTGTTTTCTAGAATAATTCCATAAAACTTAATTAAAAAATAACTAATCATTATGATATGAGGATGTTTTTTTAACCACTTCTAAAAATGGAAAAAATTAGAATAGAAAATCAAGTACTTCATTATTATAATGACAATTCCATGAATATAAATAACAAAAATAAGCCCTCCAATTTTTAAGATATGTGTACCCTTCAGTTTTGCTAAAGAATTAACCCAAAATACAATTTCAATCATAAATGCTTCATTATTATAATCACAATTCCATGAATATGAGTAATAAAAATAGAGCCTCCATTTTTTAAGATATGTCTACCCTTCCGTTTTGCTAAAGAGTTAACCCAAATTTCAATGTCATTGAAAGTAAAAACATTTTCTTTATAAGAAAGAATGGTTCGAATGTTGTGTGCAATTTTAAGAGATTCATAAGCCCTTTTAAGATATGAATTGCAATATCTCATAAAAATCATATTATTTTCTTTATATTTGCTAAGTAGAATTTTCATCTAAATGTTGAAAATATGAATTTAAAAAGGTGTAAAACTTTATTTATCTTTCAATTTACACGGCATGGATACGGCATATCCATGAGCTCTTTGTAATAATATTTATGAATTGTTTTTGGGAATTCTCATAGACATCAAAGCTTGTCATTTGGTTATTCCATTTTCATTTATATGAGAATTTTTACAAAGCATGCGTGTTCATATAAGTCTATAAATTTTCCTCAATAGTATTCTTACTTATCAAGAGTTTTAGTTATCATTTTAAATTAATATGTTTTTATTATTATAACCTTTTTTATATCGAACTTTTATGCATAGTAATATTTAAAGTTAAAATTAAAAATTTGTAATATTAATTAGTTTAATTATCATATAAAGTGTAAAAATTAACAATTTAGTTGTGTATAAGGATATCTCATATAACATAGTTATCCATATTATTGTTAAATTCATGAATACAAATCATTCAATTATAATTAGATTTTGGTGAATACTTTAAATCATTATAAATTATTTAGTCCCCACAACTATAAAGTTTGATTAATTTTGGACAAACAAATTTTAACTAAGTCTTCGAAAACTTCTTGGTAAATTAAATCAAAGTCATCATTTAACCTTACACAATCAAAATTGAACATGTTACTTTAAATTTTAACTTTGATTACTTATTATTTAACATTAAAATCCTCTAACAAAATAATACTACCTTCATTTTTAATAATACTACCTTCATTTTTATCTAAATATTTTTTTTTATAAAATATAAAAGTTATATATATAAAATTTATATACATATAAAAACATATTATTCAAATTTTATTTGCAATACTAATTTTTAAAATAATATTTTTTATAAAAATTATTGTAAAGAAGAGGATTATGCTTCTTATAACTAGTGATATCTTCTAAATAGATGGAAAATAGTGAAGATCCCAAAATTTTAAAACTTTTCTTTATTGATATCTTTTTGTTTTTAATTTTAACAATTTGTTTTTATATTTATTTATTATTTAGTTTTCTTCTTTCTCTTATTCTATCTTTTAGATTTCATTCTTTAATATGGATGACTTTTATAAGAGTACTTATAAAAACATTATGTTTGTAAGTGTTTGTACATTCTTTTATAATAATATTGCTCAATTGTTTTGAAGGAGATATTTTATTTCTAACATTATATATATGTTGTTTGGAATGAGAATAATACTTTTCTACAGTTTTTTCCTTTTTTTACGAGAATAATATATGTAGTTACTCTAGGTGACGTGAACCATAATACTTCTCTATGGTTCTGAGTTCTAGGTCTCTGGGTGAGAGGAATTTCTTTGTGGTTTTATAATGCTCTCTGCAATTTTGAATAATTTTTAGTTTTGGCCTTCTCAACTAGTTGAGCAATTGGGTGGGAAATTAGTTATGGCTTCTTCAACCCATTGAGCACCTGAAATGAAATCAGGTGTGTCACTTTATACTTTGAATAGTCTAGTAGTGAAAATTAAAGAGATTTAAATGTATTTTATCTATTTTTATTTTTATTTTCCTAAGTTTAATAAGTAAAGGTTGAATTGAGAGATAATAATGTCATTATTATCAATTAAATATATATATATATATATATATATATATATATATATATATATATATATATTCCATTTTTAAATTCAATCTAAAATAATAATTGTTACTTTTGTTCTCTTCTTTTCAATATGAAAAATCCATCACCTATTCCAAAAAATTAGGCTAACAAAGGGAGGTCCCCCAAAATCACCCTAGAGATCCTTTATGGTTATATGGAATCATTAGAAAAAATGAGAGAAGAGAGAGATTCCAAAAGCCAAATAGAGTTATAATCATTAGAAAAAAGGAGTGAAGAAAGAGAGGTAAAACTCCAAATAGAGCTAGAGGCAATGCTTGATAAAAAAGTTAGACACTTCAAAGATATCATTCAAACTCAAATAAAGGATAAGTTCTTAGGGTTCAAGAGTGAATTGTACACAATGAAGGATAGGATTCAAGAAATGGAAAAACACAAACAATCAACCCAAGAAGAAGAGGTTGAATAAAATCACAACTTGGGAGATAGGATTAAAGAGCTAGAAGAAAAACTATTCAACAATTTGACCCTTAGTAGGAAAAAAAAATAGATATCAAACCCATCAAAGATGAAATGAATAAAATAATTGAATTGGACCATGAGCATAATTAAAGAGCCTTGAAGATCATAATTTTTGGTATAAAAGAACAACAAGAGGAGGATACACTAGCAATAATTAAAGAAGAATTAAATAATAGATCATAAATTGATACAACTTACCTGATAGAAGCAAAGAGGCTAGGAAAAATAATTGATCACAAAGATAGGTTGATCTGTGTCAAAGTAAGTTGTAATGACCAGAAATATAGCATACTAAATAAATATATGAGTTTAAAAGGGTCAAGAATATTTATAAATGAAGACCTCATTCCCGAAGACCAAACTGAATTAAGGAAGGAAGTTCAAAAGGTAAAAGAAGCCATGAAAGAAGGAAAATGAGAAATAATTGGAAATCAAAAAGCTATTGTTAGGGATAGAGACGAGAAGGATAATAATAAATAGGAAGTTGGGACACTCGGGAACCTTTTTTGGAACTGCCATGGATTTTCATGGCCCAAAGGTCTTATGATAAGTTAGATCTCGAGTAATATTGATATTATTTGTCTGGTTGAAACTTGGGAGCATGATGATTCTAAGGTCCCTAACATAGAAGGATTTGTCTTGTGGTTCACATGGAACAAAAAGTCCAACCGTAGAGGGATATGAGGCATAGCTTGTTATATTATAAAGAACATTTCTCCTCACATTCAACTTCATAAGATCGACCTTCTCAATCAATACATTTGTATAGAAATTTTAGACACCAGTGTTAAGAAGATATGTATAGAAATTTTCTATTTTGCACCTATTAATTCTACTTTTATAATACAAATAATCTATATAGCAATTGTCCCTATAATAATTTAGAAGAATATATTTATAGTTTGAAAAATGAAGATAATATCCTCCTGCTAGAAGACTTTAATGTTAGGACTACAACTAAACAAGCTACTCTTTTAAGTATTGATTCTAACCATAATCCTTTATGGCTAGATGAGGACCTTGTTTTATCTAATAGCTACAAAATAAGCTCTGAAGACCTAATTGAGAATTTTTTTGGTACTGAGTTGGTCAAGCTCTGCAACTCTCAAGACCTAATAATTTTCAATGGAGTGATGAAGTGGCCAAAATCCAACCAAATGAATTGTATTCATGGGATAGGTAGTAGTGTCATAGATTATGTGATATATGATATCCTTGTTTTCAACCAAATAGAAACTTTTGACCTTTTAAATGAACATGAACCCGAATCTGATCATAAACCTTTAACCCTAACTCTAAACTTCACCACGCACAAAAGCGTCATTGAAGAGAATTATCATAATCAAAGGAAATTATGCTTTGAAAAAAGCAAAGTTGAACTTTACATAAAGGGTTTAAATAGTAAATTAAATCTCCTAATTTATAAGGACAACATTCAAGAACTCTATCGTAATTTTACAACTACCATTTTCACTTATATTAACAAGTTCTCTTTCGAGGTGTCCTGTAAAAAGAATAATACAATGACCAACCTTTTGTTGTTTTTCTTCATATGAGATATGATCAATATATTATTACAATGATGAGTGTTACATATATAGATAACATATGGTGACCATCCATTAAAGGATGCATCCCTTGGATAAACAATAACTATTTATTATTATCATTTACTTATTATATATAGTATTTAATACTCAATAATTATATTATTGATCTAAAAATGAAGAAGACTTGAAAAACTTGAAATTTATTGCAAGTGAATGTTATGTGTTTTAAAGCAAAAGGATCAGTTTGCAACACATAAATTTAAGGATTACTTATGCAAATTACACATAGACAACAACATAATCAATGAACATAAACACATAAGCACAGCAATAGATAAAGGAGTTCACCCCTCTCTTGGGCTACATCTCCTGGTCCAGCTTCCAATGGATCATTATAATTAATTGCTCAAAAGTTCTCAAAAACATGTCTTACAATGCTCAAACTGACAAACTGGCTACTCCAATGGCTTCAGAGCGTCCCAAAACCCCTGTCTGGGTTGTTTTGGCACCTCAATCGGTCGAACAACGAAGAAGTTAGGCCTCTTGGAAGTCCCCCTCTTCAAGCTTGTTGTCTCTGCATCTACAAAATGCACCCTTTTTTATTTAACCTGGCTCACACGCATTTTAAAATGTGAAAACCAAGCACCGGGCGCAACCATGCCAATAGTGCAAACCGTAGAACGGTTAAGGCGCCTCCAGCCCCTAACCGCCTAAGCACCTGGGCGTATGAGAGCATGTGACCGCGTGCATTTGGAAAAGTGGTTAAACGGTTTTAAAACTATCTGCGCTCCTTTCTGTAGAGCCAAGGATCATGTGGCGCATACAATAGGACCAGGGCTATGGGTGAAACCCCCCACGCGCCAACGGTTATAACCGCATACATTTATATTACGGTCACATTCTTTGAAATAAAACCACGGCTATGTAATATGAAACCCACGCATATTTAACTGTTGGTTATACCATATGGTATGGTCATATGCATTGATACAAAGGACCGCGGGCCGGGGCTAAGCCCCGGCCCGACCCCCGCGCCAATGTAAACAAATGCAAACATAAATATGTTTAAACACATATACATATCAAGCAACAATTTGTGGCCCATTGGTCATGTAGTCGTGCGAAGGCGCTATGATGTGGGGGGAGGTCTGGGGGTCAAACCCCACAGACTCCCATATATTTTACATACAACCACTAGCCAACCAATGAGTGACACGTGGCGCCCATGGATTGGGCCATGTGTCTTCATATCATTTGCCTCCCAAAGGACACGTGTCAGCTCCCGATTCGCCAAAAGTCAACCAATCAACATCTGCCACATCACCACTGTATGATTGTACGATCCTGCCATGTTAGACTGTATGGACTGTACGGACTGGTACAGTCAACATCAATTTTTTTTTTTCTTATTTGGCTTGACAAACAGATCGCGATATCTTCTCCATACAGAGTCCATTTGACAAAGTAAATATACCACTGGAATCAGGAAGATGAGACGGACGCAATGGCACTGTTTTCATCGCATTCTGAGCACTTTGAAATTTGAGCAAAATTTGATCCCCTGATCACACCTCCCCATTGGGAATCTTTTGGACCTCCAAAAGACTATTCTCAGTCTATGTGAAGATGAGAGTATAGTTCCCTCACCCTTCCAACCTCAATCCACTTGGCCTTGCTTGGATTCATCCCTTTAAGACCAACTCGCAAATACTCCACATTTCCTCGTTTCGAAGTTCGCATTCTCCTATCAAGGATGGTGTCTTCCTGTAGTTCTGTTAGATACTCTGGAGAAAAATCATCTATGGAAGGAATATGAACATGTTATCCTTGATCATCAATCAATGGAGTCTCATATAACTTCAAATTCTCAACATTAACAACTGCATACATCTGCATATAAGGAGACAAATCTAAACGAAAAGCATTGTTACCAATCTTGTCGACAATTTTGAAGGGACCATATCGAATCGGTTTCAACTTTTTACCTTCTCCTTTAAGCCTCTCCTTTCTGATGTAAATCCAAACTTCATCACCAACTTCAAAACTGTGATCAACACGATGCTTGTCATGTCTCGTCTTGTACTTGGCCTGACTCTTTTCCAACTGCTCTTGCACCACCTGATGTATCGAATGAATTTGTTCAATGAACTTCTCTTCCCTATCAATGTCATATTGACCATTGACAACAATATCTTTCCCAAAGATAAAATCTAAAGGCGACTTAGGAAAATAGCCAAAACATGCCTCAAATGGCGACATTTGAGTCGAAGAGTACTTAGCTCGATTGTACGCATGCTGAACGTAGTGTAAATGTTCATCCCAAACTTTAGGATGCTTGCTGCAATAAGCACGAAGAAGATGTACCATTGTACGATTCACCACCTCTGTCTGACCATCTGTCTGCGGATGAAAAGATGTGCTCTTTTTAAGCTTGGTGTCTATAAGTGCCCACAAACTCGACCAAAAACTTCCAACAAATCGAGAATCCCGATCAAAAATAATGGACTTGGGCAAACCAAAATGCACCCAAACATTTTGAAAGAAAAACTGTGTCGTTTGTTCTTCTATTACCTGCTTAGTACAAGGCATCAAAATACACATCTTACTAAAATGATCAACCACAACATAAAGATAATCATGACCTCTTCTCGACATAGGTAAACCACCAACAAAATCCATGGAAATACTTTTCCAAGGTCGAGAAGGAACTGGAAGTGGAGTGTACAAACCTAACTTTTGATTACTAGGTTTACTTGTAGCACACAACGAACATCCTCGAACATATCGCGAAACACATTCATTCATATTAGGTCAGTAGCAGTATCTTTGCAAATTACCCACTGTCTTGCCTACACCAAAATGACCAGCAATAAGAGAAGAATGAGATTCTCTTATGATGTTGATTCTTTCTCCCTGTGGAATACACAACTTGCCAAGATGATACAAGAGATTATTATGCACATGATAATCTAATTCTTCAACATGGTTAGAGTGGCACAAAGTTTCATACACTTCCTTAAAGTCAGTATCTAAAGCATATTGTTCCACACAACTTTGATGCATTATAGGAATCTGCTTAAGAATAATTGAAGCACTAATAATAGGTCTTGAAAGCATATCAGCGACTTTGTTAAAAATGCCCTTTTTATACCTAATAACCAAATGAAATTGTTGAAGAAAACCCATCCATCTGAAGTGCCTAGCTTGTTGTAGCTTTGACTGTGATTGTAAATATTGCAAAGGTTGATGATTTGTGTGAATAATGGTTTCTTTTCCCAACAAATAATGCTTCCATTTCTTAACACTTTGAACCAATACATATAATTCTTTATCATAAGTAGGATAATTAATCGCGGCACCATTAAATGTCTCAAAATGAAAACAAATTGGCTTACCATACTGTAGAAAAACTGCTCCCATCGCATAATTACTTGCATCTGTCTGGATTTCAAAAGGTTGTCTTAAATTTGGAAGTGCAAGAACCGGCGTTGAACTGATCTTTTCTTTCAAAGTATCA
>ML816963.1:31513-41779 GCA_009831015.1 Picea engelmannii
ACCTCTCTGTCGAGGCATCTTCTGCAGTGACCTCTTCTTGGTCGTGTCCAGCTTCCTCTTCAACCTCAGGATCGCTGAACTCTGCTGTACCAGCTCCACGCCTCTGGGTGGCCTCCATATCTTCGAGTCTCGCCCTGAGATCTGGTATTTGTCATTCCATTTTTGGATTTCCTGCTGCGTTTCCTGCTTTCCTGCCTCTTCTTCGCGCATCCCTGTCCTCACGATCAGGAGACTACCTTTCTCTTCGCGGCGGCATTATATCTTCTCTATCCCCACTCCAGAAAGTAAAGAACTCTGACGTGAGTCGTGTATATCAGAGTACTCCTCTTCCCTTCGCCTGAAATACCTGACAAGTTCCAAGCTCTGATACCACTCTAACGCAACCTGCCCTTGGCAGCATGGTCACTCCACCAGGATCTTCTCTCCCACATGGCCCGAAGAGTCGACGCTCTTCCAACTCCCTCGGGAGGTATTTTACCCACAGTGACTTCCGACAATCCTCCCTTCCTTAATCCATGAAGGATCGGATCTCGCGACTTTGCGAATTCCACAACGGGGAACTGGACCCTCGGATTCCGAGATCCGATACTCTGGTCAACGTTGACCCCTCCTCGGTCGTATCGGAATCTCGTGCTATCGCGACTCGTGACCAGCGTTCTTATCCCTTCGAGTCCTCAACTTCCGAGGCCCGAAGTGCCGAGGTGCCAATGACTCGGAAACCCCACAACCTCGCGCTCTCACGGCTCCCGAGATCAGACTTGAGCCCCCCCCCCGCTTCCGAGATCCGATATCCCGAGATCTCCTATCACCTCATCTGATTTGACATACTCCATGCAAGGCATTCCGAGACGTCGTGTTTTCGCGTTCTCGTGACTTCGCTCTACGAGAAGCCTAAATCTTCTGTCGCGAACTCCCGATACCTCTGACCCACAAGTCAGGTCGCGATCTTAGTGATTCCTCACGACAAATCAAGTCGTCGATTCTCTTCCTCTTGAAGATCTTCTCCGTTCACCTCCTTTGTTCTGTGAGGCCTCTGCAGGCTCGACTCCACAGCAAACCGAAAGGGATTATCACTCCTGAGCTTTGTTAACTCAGACTCTTTCAGAGAACCTTCATGCCCCTGCTCACACTTCAACCTTCAACCACTTCCCGAGTGTTGAAGTTCTTCTGGGTCTTATGCGCTCCAGCTTACACCAGCTTCGGCCTTTTCCTCTCAGACTTGCTATTGAGACTTCAATCTGACCTTCACTCACCTGCATGGTTCAAATAACTCAAAACAACTCTGAGTTAAAGAGAACCAAAGTTCGACTTCTTAGCCTCCTCGACGCACTGTATGCGGAGGTGTTTAACTACACTCTATGCAGAAGTCTCCTGGCTTAAGCAGAGAAACAATTGAACTCATTCTCTCAGGCGCTCGGCTTCTAGTTCTTCCACATAATCACGTACACAGCATACGAAAGAAAGATATATCCGGAAACAAAAATGCTAAGACATAACCCCAACAACGCACAGAGGATAATCACGTCCATGGAGTGGGATTCAATTTAGTCACCTCTGGTGAACGAGAATAAGAATTCTCCTATTGAACCTTCTCTACGCACCCCATGCGGAGGGATTCAACTGCACTCTATGCAGGAATCTTCGGTTCAATCAGTGGGATAAACGAAACTCATTCTCTCCTTTCCCCCAGATTCCTAATCTTCCATGAGATCACATATGCAACATAAATAATGAAAGCATAACAAGAAGCAAGCATACAACAACATAAGGTTAACAGTATACAGAGAATAATCACAGCCATGAAATTGAATCAAATTCCTCTATTAATTCAATATCTGTACATGGGGATTTTCCACCAGCCCTCCGTCTGTTTTTCTTCCTTCTCCTTGATGCTAACCTCATACTGCTTCTACCCTCTTTTTCAATAATACAAAGGAGGGTGTCTTTATCCCGTTTTCCCTCTCAAAAGATAAATTGTCAAATCTAAACTTAATGATCCTATCTACCTGCACTAAATCTACTCTCTCTGCATTTAATCTAATAAGTGCCTCTGTTGTACAAGGACGAGAGATTATCTTCTCATGGTCTATTTCAGTATACAAGTACGCCTAAATATGGAGGCTTTTATGTAAACGACGACGCTCATCAAAATGGTCTAAACCGTGACACTGGCGTCACCCTGCGGTCTTTTCCTTCCTCTGAATGCAGCCTCGAGTAACGAGGTGCGGATGCTCCTGCATCAACCCTATGACAATATGTTCCATTCCATCAAAATATTCATCATATATCTCAACTCCATGATAGTCTGTCTTATATCTTCTTCTTCGGCAGGAACACGTTCATGACTTTCTGCACGAGCCATGCTTGGTGAATGTCTCTCTGAAACTTGCGGTGAATGAATCTGCTTCCTCCTTGTCGGATGAGAACTTGGCTCCACAAGTTGACCTTCTCATCTTGTGATTTTCAACCTTGTGAGCATCAAAAACAAAACTTGCAAACAATCAAGTATTCAAAACCAGTGCTCTGATACCAACTTGATCTAAAAATGAAGAAGACTTGAAAAACTTGAAATTTATTGCAAGTGAATGTTATGTGTTTTAAAGAAAAAGGACCAGTTTGCAACACATAAATTTAAGGATTAATTATGCAAATTACACATAGACAACAACATAATTAATGAACATAAACACATAAGCACAACAATTGATAAAGGAGTTCACCCCTCTCTTGGGCTACATCTCCTGGTCCAGCTTCCAATGGATCATTATTATTAATTGCTCAAAATTGCTCAAAAACATGTATTACAATGATCAAAATGACAAACAGACTGCTCCAATGGCTTCAGAGCGTCCCAAAACCCCTGTCTGGGCTCTTTCGGCACCTCAATCGGTCGAAAAACGAAGAAGTTAGGCCTCCTGGAAGTCCCCCTCTTCAAGCTTGTTGTCTCTGCATCTACAAAATGCACCCTTTTTTATTGAACCTGGCTCAAATGAATTTTAAAGCGTGAAAACCCAGCACCGGGCTCAACTGCGCCAATGATGCAAACCGTAGAACGGTTAAGGCACCTCCAGCCCCTAACCACCTAGGCACCTGGGCGTATGAGAGCATGTGACCGCGCGCATTTGGCAAAGTGATTAAACAGTTTTAAAACTACCTGTGATCCTTTTCGTAGAGCCAAGGGTCATGTGGCACATACAATAGGACCAGGGCTATGGGTTAAACCCCCCACGTGCCAATGGTTATCACCACATACATTTATATTACGGTCACATTCTTTGAAATAAAACCACGGCTATGTAATATGAACCCCGCACATATTTAACTGTCAGTTATACCATATGGTATGGTCATATGCGTTGATACAAAGGACCGTGGGCCGGGGCTAAGCCTTGGCCCGATCCCCATGCCAATGTACACAAATGAAAACATAAATATGTTTAAACACATATACATATCAAGCAACAACTTGTGTCCCATTGGTGGGGCGATTGTGCGAAGGCACTATGCTGTGGGGGGAGGTCCGGGGGTCGAACCACGTGGACTCCCATATATTTTACATACAACCACTAGTCAGCCAATGAGTGACACGTGGCGCCCACGGATTGGGCCATGTGTCCTCATATCATTTGCCTCCCAAAGGACACATGTCAGCTCCCGATTCGCCAACAGTCAACCAATCAACATCTGCCACGTCACCACTGTACGATCGTACAGTCCTGCCACGCCAGACCGTATGGATTGTATGGACTATACAGACTGGTACAGTCAGCATCAAATTTGTTTTTACTTGTTTGTCTTGACAAACAGATCGTGATATCTTCTCCATACGGAGTCTATTTGACAAAGTAAATATACCACCGGAATCAGGAAGATGAGATAGATGCAATGGCACTATTTTTGTCGCATTCCGAGCACTTTGAAATTTGAGCAAAATATGATCCCCTGATCAATTATTAATAAGAAAATGTATTCCCAATATTGTATAAACATCAACACTACCTCTCAATGAGGAAGACATTCTGCATCATGCCAAGCTTGTCTCTGAAGTATACAAAATTCACCCTAGACTAATGAAACTTCTCTATCAGTCTTGGGAGACATATCTCTCCCACATGAACTGAGGAGGAACTCCTTATGTGGCTCACCCTGTGAGACAATTGACTTTCTCTAAGACCGGGTTCACTCTGGGTCCACATGTGATAACATATAGCATCTCGAGTCTTTATCATTTATTTTCAAATCACCATGACTAGGAAAAATACCACATCGATATCTTTCACCACAGGTACACACCTATGAGTGAATGTCATCCTGATACTAACTGGCACTTGGAAAAAAATTCAAGAACCAAGAGTCCATATTATTCCTTGTCATGATCAAGGAATGACTACACCCAGGCCCATTTTCCATAAGTTCACCTTTATGATAAATGTATCCTATATCCCTTGGTCTACAACCCAATGTAGGAGAAGGTCTGCCCGATGCTGAAACATAAACACATGCTCTTAGCTAGGGAGGTATTTTTCCACAATAGTACACAACTAGTATCTAGTGGTACACAACCTCTACAAGTAGCACACAACTATTGTCTAGTGACACATAGTCACTGCGAGTGGTACAAAATCATTGTAGTAGTACACAAATATTGTCCAGAGACACAAAGTTTCCACCAATGGTACACAACCATTGTAGTTGTAAAAGTTATGTCACACATGAAACTCCCATGTGGACTCCTAGAGGCTACTGTCTCTAGAAACACTAGGATTAACTCCCCATAGTGAGTGACGTCAAGGTAAAATCCTTTGACATGTCCTCATGTGCTCCCCACAAGGGATATGTCCTCATTTGCTCTCCACAAGGGACATTGGGATATAATCCCAGACCCACTTATCCCTTCTCGGATAAGTGTCCTCATAGATCAACTCAACTCAGTTCACAAAGGAGTACGATATGGAGAATGTCTATCACAGATGGCACTCCCATGTGGACTTCTAGAGGCTACGCCCTCTAGAAACACTAGGGTCAACTCCCCATAGTGTGTGACATCAAGGTAAACTCCCTTGACATGTCCTCATGTGATCTCCACATGGGATGTGTCCTCATGTGCTTTCCACAAGGGATGTTGGGATATCCCTTCTCGGTTAAGTGTCCTCATTGATCAACACTCTTATCCCTTCTCGAATAATCCCAAACCCACTTATCACTTCTCGGATAAGTGTTCCACTTATCCCTTCTCAGATAAGTGTCCTCACATATCAACTCAACTCAGTCACATAGGAGTACGTTATGGAGAATGTCGTAGGAAGCTAAAAACATCAACACTCCCTCTCAGCGAGGGAGGTATTCTTTGCCACACCAAGTCTGTCACATAAGTACTCTAATTTCATCCTAGTTTAGTAAGAAAATCAACAACCTACTCATTTGTAGGAAGGTACTGCACCAATACTCCATTCCTTTGCACCATGTCTCAGAATAATAGTTTAATCCATCACATGTACAAATAAATATGCAAGGATCTTGCGAAGACACACTGCTTTGCAGACTTCCACACTCAATGCAATGTACAATGTTTCTGCAGTGCTCAAGGCCACAAAATTCTATTTCCTGTTACACTAGGAAACCATGGCAAATCCCAAAGTGAACTAAAAACCAGAGCTTCTCTTCCTATCCATTGTGCTCCCTTCCCAATCAGAGTCAGTATATCCCTGCAATATCATGTCAATACTAGAATTATATCTCATACCATGTCCAACTATGCCTCGCAGGTATATCAACACATGCTTCACAACAATCCAATGTGTCTATCTCCACTGACTCATAAACTGGATAATTTTACTCATTGCATAACAAATATCTAGTATGGTGTTAACCAGATACATCAATGATGCAATCACTTTTTGGTATAGAGTTAGATCAATTTCTTCATAATAGGAAGAAGACACACTTAGTTTCTTTAGATTCGTCAGCATTGGTATATCCACAGGCTTCCATTTCAACATCCCAAACTTTTTCAATATCTCAATTGTGTACTTCCCCATCACTCAGGAAGATCTCATCAATTCTTTGCCACACCTATAGTCCCAATAAGTAGTGCATCATACCAAGGTCCTTGATCTCAAACTCAAAGGCCAACACATACTTGCATTCAACAATAAGGATCTATGTACCAATGAGGAATGAATCATCTACATAGAGGAACAAAATTAGGGATTCACCATTAATAGTCTTTTAGTATAGGTTGCGATCAACAACACTTTTTCAGAATCCAAAACTCATGAGGTGTCCATCAATCCTCGCATACTAAGCTCGAGGTGCATACTTGAGTCCATATAGGGCCTTCTTCAACCAGCGCACATGGGACTCCTTCTCATGTATCACAAAAAAACTGGTTTCTCGATGTATACTTCTTCCTCAATATCTCCATTGACAAATGATGTCTTCACATACATATTATGTACTCTCCAACCCACGGATATTGTAGGGGAAATAATCATCTGGATAGAAGTGTATCGAGAAATAGGAGAAAATGTTTCCTCATAATCTATTCCCTCCACTTGAGAGAATCCTCTAGAAAAGAATTCTCATTTTGGGCCTCTCAATGATCTCGTCACCGGCGTGTTTGATCTTATAGATCCATTTGGAAGTCACTACAGACTTCCCCTTAGGTCTCAGAACAATATCCCACACATAATTCCTCATGATGGATTGATACTCCTCCATCATGACATCTCTCCATACTAGATGACTAGTTGCCTCCTCATAACAAGAATGATCAAAATGAATGATGTGGCTCATAGTTGCAGCATAACACAAATATCCATTAGGTATGTTTCTCACTCAAAAGGTACCACAAGGTGTTTCATTTCCTTCTTTCTCTTGCAGATTCTGATGAGCCCATGCAGGTCTCTTTAGACCTATTGAAATATCTCTTAGAACATTAACTAGAGCTACATGATCAATAGGATCAATTTGATCAATAAGCTCAACTATCTCCCTCTGAAAGGTAATGTCATGTTGTACCATATTTGACATATAGAGGTTTTTTCATGAAACCAATGTCTAAGACATATCCAAGTTCCCTCATGGAACCAATGTCTCACAAGACATATCAAGGTTTCCTTGTGAAACCAATGTATTGGTTCCTTCATCTCACCATCTGAGGAAAGTCAATATGAAGTCTACATTCCCCCCTACTAGTCCACACAGGACCCTCTGGGAAGAATGTCCCATGTTGTTTCCTCAAACATCAACACTCCCTCTAGAGTTGGAGGTGGCTCCTCCTCTGTCTTTGATCCCTCTAACACCGAAGGTAGCTCTTCCTCATTCTCTAGAGGTAACTTGATCTTTGCTCCCTCTAGATGTAGTACAACCTCCTCTACATGGATCTATCACCATAGTTGTGCTATAGTAAGTATTGACTAGTTGTATCCATGATTATTAGAACTATCTCAGCTATTCGTCATGGTCCCATCCTAGGAGGTACATTGCTCTTAGAGACTTCATGTCTCTTAGCATAATGTCTGGAAATGTCTCTTCTTGATATCATGTTGGAAGGTCTTTCCCTCCATGTTTGCCTCCTGTGACTGTTATTATAGATCCTTCTCAAACGGATACCAACACACATCCATAATATACTTGATTTCATATGACTAAAGATGTTGATTTTCTGGTGTTATATTAGACAAGCAGAATTTTCTGCAAGTGGTAATTACTTCCAATGATATATGATATTAATTTAGTAAACTCTAGAACATCACTAAGTAACTTGAACCATTTCAACATCCACATAGTATTTGACTTTGTCAAATTCTTCCTCCATAATTGATGTGTAAATATAGGTAGAAGTAAATATGTAGTACATTCCTCATATTTAGGTCATTGGACATTTTTACAAGAAATTACTGCCCACCATAATTTATGAAATTATTTCTATAATTTAGGTAGGAGTAAAAAGTAAATATGTTGTACATAGAGATTGTACCAACCCCATAAATTTAACACTCCCAACATTTTACTCTATTAACATTTTCCTGGGCCCTCCTGTGAAGGAGAACATATGGTGACCATCCATGAAATGATGTGTCTCTTGGATAATCAATAATTATTTATTATCATCATATACTTGTTATATATAGTATTTAATAATCAATGATTATATCATTAATTATTAATCTAAGAGAATGTCTTCCAATATGTAGAAATCCCTAATTAAAAGGAAAAAAATGTACTATATCAATTACAGGCAAGATCAACTTGCACAACTATCTAATTTGGATCCTAAGAAGTTTCAGAGACAAATTCTAAACCATAATACCAAAGAAAATAATATGATTCCCTTAAGTGACTGGAATTCCTACCTTAAAAGTCTTCATGAATTCCCTAATTCCATGGACACCATTCATATTGTCCCTACAAAGGATGGATTTTTTTCTTTAGATGACATAGAGTTCTGGGTTAAGCGACTTGCAAATGGGAAAGCTAAGGACATTGAAGGCTACCAAGCTGAAATTTTTAAAATCAGAGGGTCTATCCTTATCCCGCACATACCAAATATCTTCAATTTAGAAGTCAAGCAGGGCTTCCCTAAACCCTGGATGCAAAGCCTCATTGTTTCTATTTTTAAAAATGGGGATATAAACATTCCCTCTAGTTATAGGACCATTATGATTGTCCCAATTTTAGCCAAGATTTATGGAATTATTTTGGAAAATAAGATTAGCCTTTGCAAAGAAAGTCACGGTAAAAGAGATAAAGGCCAGGACGGGTTTAGAAGGTATCATTTAACTGTGGACCATCTTCTTACCTTTACGATCATTGCAGAGGATTTCTGTAATACTAAAACCAAACTTTTTTGTTGTTTTGTTGACTTTAGAAAAGATTTTCACATGGTTCATAGGAAAACCTTTGGAATAGGTTGGAAGAGATAAAAGTGCCTCTCGATTTGAGGAATACTACAATAATGATGTATGAGAACGTTATTTCTAAGTTTAAAAACACCAAGGGTTGATCGAAAGAGATTAAATGCCATATTAGAGTCAAACAAGGTTGTCCCTTGTCCCCTACCCTTTTTGGCATATACATTGGCAAGTTAGAAGATTCCTTGGAAAAAACAAGTTGTGTCACCCTACTCTAACTAGTAAAGTCATCAATCTTCTTCTTTATGCCGATGATATCATTCTTATGGAAAGAAGTTCCTGTGATCTTGAAAACCAACTAAGAATCCTCAAGGATTTTTGCTCCAATATCTGTATGACTATTAATATTGATAAGACTAGGGTCATGATTATTAAATCCAATAAGATCACTTATGATACCTTTGTATATGACAACAACAACTTGGATGAAGTGACTTCATATAAATATCTTGGAATTGATATTCACCACAAGTTCAATTGGAATTATAGCATTGAGAAAAGTATTATTGGGGGATGGAAAGCTTATTATGTTGGATTACTGAGAGGGGGGGTGAATCAATAATATAGCAATTTAATCCCTTTTAACCATATAATCCAAGTGCTATATCAATGAAGCATTATTATCCAATAACTGCAGAGTAAATAAGCAATGAACAAATGAACAATCATACACATACACAGTACACCAGTGTTTTACGTGGAAACCCAAATTGGGAGAAAACCACAGAATGCTTTTTCTTATATGTCTTGAAAATTACATTCATTGGAAGCACCAACTTCCTTTGTTTTCCAGCTGCAACTGGAAGGAGGCTCCAACCCCCTAGTTTTTCAGGCTACAACCTGAAGGAAGCTCCAACTCCCCAATTCTCTAGCTACAACCAGAAGGAGGCTACAACCCCCATTGTCCTCCGGATACAACTGGAAGGTGGCTACAACCACGTGTCCTTGCCCCGTCCTGCCACCCTGAAGTAGAAGTAGAATGATGGAACCACTGTCACACTATCACTGTGAGATATACCGCTGTAAACCTGTACCAATAAATCTGAACCATGCATCAACCTGTACCTCAACCTATAATCAACCTGTAACATAGACAAGTGCATCAACCATGGACCAACCTGTAATCAACATGTACCATAAACAAGTGCATCAACCATGCACCAACATGTAATTAACCTGTACCATAAAGAAGTGCATCAACCATGCACAATCCTGTAATCAACTTGTACCATAAATAAGTGCATCCAACCATGAACCAAGTATGTACCAATCATGTGTCAAATATGAATCAACTATGAATCATAAATATGTACCAACATCATCAACTATACACCTCATGTATGTGCCAACT
>ML816963.1:54590-88352 GCA_009831015.1 Picea engelmannii
AAAACCAATTTCACTGTATCTTTGTTATTTTGTGTTAAGAATCTTTTAATAATATGTATTCATTTCATTCTACTCATAAAATCTGGATCATAGAAACTTTAGCCTGCAACTTTTAAAATAATATTAAATATTATATAAAAAGGGTAATGCACTTTTTTCAAAAGGGTATTAAATTAAAAATTATGTCCATAGCATGGTCACGTTTTCACATTTCGTTGGGAAAGGAGGTAGGTAAGGGTGTAGTAAAGAATGGGGAAAACAATGTCATCCATGATTTACCTAAGCTTGTGCCCCATATCATATCCATGTGAAAACATAAACCTTAAAAAAAAAAAAAAAAACATTGAAATATTTTGTATTTAATGCACATAATTCCCATAATAAAAATCCCTTATTTATTTTTTATTTTTTATTTATTTATGCTTGTTCTTCGCTAAACATTATACAAATAATTTTTTAAAGAAAATAAAAGATGTGTGGTCTCGATATTATGGCTTATATTTGGTTGTTGATGGGGAGGTGATGGATAATATACATTATGGACAGATTTAGCATAGTTAGGCATATTTCTCTCTCTCTCTCTCTCTCTCTCTCTCTCACACACACACACACACACACACACACACACATATATATATATATATATTTCTCAAGTACATTATATATACATTAATTAAATACGTTATAATATAATATACAAAACATATTATATTATATTATATCATATTTACGTTTCAAAACATTTACAAGGGGAGTTTCAAGTATAAACCAAAGAATTTTTTAGAACTCCCTATAATATAGGGAATTCCTATTTTTTAGGAAATCCCTATATTATAGGGAGACCTAGTACACACCAACACAATTGAGTTAAAAATACAAAGGAAATAAAAATGAAGAATATGAAGGAAAAAAAAATGAATATATATATATATATATATTACATCCTAGGCCTTAGTTACACAGTTTGTTTATTTAGTGTGCATTATTTCATTCATGTAAAAAAAGAAATTAAATAATTTACAAAATAAATATAAATAAATAAAATAAAATGATACAATGTAATTACAAAAATGAAAAACATTATATATATATATATACAAGGTTACTAGGATGTCAACGTGGTAGCTAGTGTGTCATGTCGGGTAACCTGTGTCACCTTGTGATTGCATAGGATTAACATGAACCATTGATTGGTTATAAGCAGGAGCGATCACAACTATAGATTTCCTTGGGTTTCATTCAAGTAGGGCTAAGAGGGAGAGTGATGTCATGATGAGGTGGTCGAACAACATCGCAATTGATGCACTTAGAAGATTATATGGGGTGACAGATGATTGGTTGATGGGACAAGAGAGGGACCAAATTGAGCGAGGAGTAAGGATGTGATGCAGGAGCATCCACACCTCATCAAGAGAGCCCGCGCGAGGAGAAAGAAAGAACAGCTGGGCAGCACTAGCACCAATTTTGAAACACCTTGATATGTTGTGCCAAACATTAATGCGTTGATGTGATGAAGCGCACTTGTACATTGTAATGGACCTTGAGCCTTTAAACTCACGTCCTTAGTAGCTGAGGAATTTAATAGAATTAATGTAAAGATAGATAAGAATTAATTGTAGATTTGATAGTTGTAGAATTCAAGAGGGAAAACGGAATATAGGCACCCTCCTTTGTATCATTGTAGCAATTAGCGTGCATATGAGAAACAGGAACAAGAAGAGAGCAAGCAGAGAACTTGTGGAGAACACCCATGTACAGATTGAATTAATAGAAGGAAGACTTTGATTCAATTCCATGGCTGTGGTTATTCTCTGGGTGTTTTTGATATTATGCTGTTGCATAATTGCTTCTTGTTATGCCTTTGTTCTATATGTTGCGTATGTGATTTCATGGCAGGTTCGAAATCTGAGAGAATGAGGAAATGAGTTTCAATTGTTTCTCTATTTGAGCCTGGATATTCCTGCATAGAGTGCAGTTGAATTCATCCGCATAGAGTGCATTGATGAGGCTTAGCAGTTAAACTCTTGTTCTCGTTCACCCAGAAGGGTTTTGGGTAGATAGATCCGTGCAAGACGTGCGCAGGCTAGACGAGGTCTCAGAGTTGCGATTATGAGCTAAGGCATTGATAGACTGCTGTTGCGGGAGTGTGCAGGGTCAGAAGTCCTCAACACTTGATGTGGTTGAAGAGCATCTGTAAGGAGTGCGTGCAGGGAGTTTCCAGAAGAAGCTCAGAAGCTGTGAAAGCTCAGGAAATATAGGCCTTCGAAGTAGTCGAAGAGCAGTGGAGAGAACATTCGTGAACATGTTGCAAGGAGAAGCGAGCAGGTTGGCGGACGGGTCTCCTGGAGAGACGTTTCTTATTCAGGATTTGCATAAGGAGGAAACGTGGACGTGAAGTCTACAGTGCAGACGAAAGAAAGTTCAAAGCTCAGATTGGACAGGAGCCGTCGATCGAGATCATAAGGAGTGTGACTCGACTCGTGGATCGGACGCATCGGGAGTTTGCGAGGGAAAACTCCTACTTCTCAAAAAGGGAGATCGCGAGATCGCGAGAAGCAAAGTCCCGACAATTTCGCGTATAGTGTGGGTCATAGTCGGGTGACGTAGCAGGTCATCTCGGGACACCAGATATTTGTAGTTGAAGGGTCAAGAGATTGGTCTCATGAGTGGCGAGGAAGCAAGAGGTGAGATAGCAAAATTGTCGGCATCTCAGCGTTTCGGATCTCAGAGGTGGGAACCCCGAAGGTATAGTGATGCGAGTCGTGAAGTCATGATAAAGAGAAGTCTCGATCAGCCGAGGGAAGGTCAGCGTTGACTAAAGACATCGGGTCTCGGGGATCCGAGAGTCTAGTATTAAATTGTTGAACTCGCGAAGTTGCGAGAGCCGATCCTCTGATAACCAAGGAAAGGAGGATCGCGTGAGTGGAAGAGTCACTGTGGGTACGAAGGATTCCCGGGAGGGGATCAGAAGAACCTTTGAGTTCTTCGGGCCGAGGAGGAAGAAGGTCCTGGTGAGAGCGAGTCGGACCGTGAGGGTTGCGACTTCACACCAAGTGGTATTAGAGCTTGGAGTCTTTTCTTTCTGAAGCAGGGACAGGGATTACACCATGCCGTCCAGAAGAGAGAGGCAGTCGCCTGATCGTGAAGACAGGGATGCCCGAAGAAGGGGTAGGCCAACGGGAAATCCAGAGATGGAACGCCGAATACGAGATCTCAGGGAGAGACTCGAAGAAATGGAAACAACTCAGCGACGTGGAGCTGGCACTGGAGAGTTCAGCGATTCCGAGGTTGAAGAAGAACCTGGACATGCTGAGGAGGTCTCAGTAGAAGACGCTTCAACAGAGAGGTTGATTAGAGCCATTTCCAGAATGAGCTCGAAGACTAAGATGGACATTCCCATTTATGAGGGGAGTCTAAATGCAAAAGAGTTGCTGGATTAGATCCGAGCACTCGACACCTACTTCGATTACGAGGAGATCGAAGAGGACAAGAAGATAAGGCACGCTGTTACCAAGCTGAAAGGACATGCAGCCTTATGGTGGGACGAGCTGCAGGTAGACAGACGTTCCAAAGGAAAACAGAAAATCAAGAGCTGGGATCGGATGATCGTAAAGATGAAAGCGAAGTTCATCCCCAGATATTATCAGATCACACTGTTCAGGCACATGCAGAACCTGAGACAGAAGTTGATGACGGTGAAAGAGTACACCAAGGAATTCTATAGGCTCAACATTCAAGCTGGTCATCGAGAGAGCGATGATGAAAAGGTGGCAAGATACCTGAATGGTCTGAGGTATGACATTCAGGATGAACTGAGCATGCTGACCATATAAACAGTTGAGTATGCGTATCATATGGCTCTGAAAGCCAAAGAGACGCTGAGCCGCAAGCAGAGTCAGCGAGGGCGAGGCAGGAGTCAGCCCAGAGGCAAGGTGGTTGCCCAAGAAAAATTTCAGAAGCCCAAGGAGGAGTGGCAGAGACCTCAGGGTAGGGTTGAGAGAGGTGGAGCCTCACAACCAAGGCAGCAATATGCTGAGCCGAGGAGGCAGCATACAGAGAAGGGTGGCAGATATGCTGACGCCATTGCTATTCCTCATATACGAGGTAGAGGAAGAGGTCGTGGAGGAATCATCACATGTTTTACATGTGGAAAAGACAGACACAAAGCCGTTGACTGTCCAGACAGGAAAGTGGACAGAAGTGAAGCTCACATCACAGAGGTGCAGAGGCGTGATGCTGAGACAGAAGATGCAGACAGCGGAAGGTCGCTTGGGATGCATAAGATTCTTTTGACACCTGAGAAGGAGGTGGACATCTCAGTGCAAAGGAGCAGACTGTTCAGAACGGATTGCACAGCCAAGGAAAGGAAATGCAAAGTCATAGTTGATAGTGGGAGCACAGATAATCTTGTTTCAACCGAGATGGTGGAAAAACTAGAGTTGGAGACAACTAAGCACCCGAGTCCATATAAGGTCTCATGGTTACAGAAAGGACACCGGGTAAGTGTCACTAAACAATGCTTAGTTAAATTCAAAATTGGGAATTATCATGATGAGATATTGTGTGATGTTATTCCCATGGATGTATGTCATATAATGCTGGGTAGACCATGGCAGTATGACCGTAATGTTGTTCATGATGGAAGGATGAACACATATACATTGGAGAAAAATGGGAAATTACATAAGCTGCTTCCGATAAAAGATAAATAAATGAAGCTGGAAGTAACCAGTACCATACTTCTCATGAGTGGGAAGGAGCTTCTCACAGAGATGGAGAAGAACGAAGATCCACAGTTCTTTGTTGTTAGGAAGCTGAGGATTGTTCTGACAAGCACAAGAGTGGACGACTTGCCAGAGGAGATTCAGGAACTGCTGGGAGAGTTCGTTGATATCATCGTGGACGAACTACCTCATTCATTTCCACCGATGAGGAGTGTGATTCACCACATTGACCTCATACCCGGAGAAAGTTTACCAAACAAAGCTGCGTACAGGTTGACACCTCAGGAGAATGAGGAGGTCAAAAGGCAGGTACAGGATCTACAGGATAAAGGACTAGTGAGAGAGAGTCTCAGTCCGTGTGCTGTTCCGACAGTACTAAGTCCAAAGAAGGATGGAGGCTGGAGAATGTGTACAGACTCCAGGGTGATAAATAAAATCACCATCAGGTACAGATTTCCATTGCCGAGAATGGATGATCTGATGGATTGCCTAAGCGGGGCAAATTATTTTTCGAAAATTGATCTCAAAAGCGAATATCATCAGATCCGGATGAGGGAAGGAGATGAATGGAAGACAACATTGAAAACAAACGAAGGTTTGTATGAATGGCTGGTCATGCCATTTGGCTTGACAAATGCACCGAGCACTTTTATGAGGCTGATGAATGAAGTCCTGAGGGAATTCATTGGCAAATTTGTGGTTGTATATCTGGACGACATACTAATTTTCAGCAAGACCAAGGCTGAACACTTGAGGCATTTAGCCATTGTAATGAGAAGGCTACAGCAGGAGAAGCTGCTAATTAATTTGAAGAAGTGTTCCTTCATGCAGACAAAACTCATCTATTTTGGTTTTGTAATCTTGGTGAATGAATTGAAGATGGATACTGAGAAGGTAGAAGTGATCAGGAATTGGCCATCGCCGAGGAATGTTTTTGAGGTAAGGAGCTTTCATGGTTTGGCTAGTTTCTACAGGAATTTCATTCGAAATTTCAGTGGGATTAGCGCAGCGATGATGGACACCGTGAAGAAGCGGCATAAAGTTTTTCATTGGATAGCTGAGGCTGAAAGAAGCTTCATTCTGTTGAAGTGAAAGATCACAGAGCAACCAATTCTGGTGTTTCCTGACTTTCAGAAAACCTTTCAAGTGAAATGTGATGCGAGTGGATATGTTGTTGGCGGAGTCTTGAGTCAGGATGACAGACCTGTAGCATATTACAGTGAGAAGTTGGATGATGCATAGTTGAAATACTCCACATATGACAAAGAGTTCTATGCCATCATACAGGCATTGAAAAACTGGAGGCATTACTTGATACCCAAGGAGTTTGTGTTGTATAGTGATAATCATGCATTGCAGTTCGTAAGTCAACAGGAGAAGTTGAACCAGAAGCATGCGAAATGGGTAGAGTACATGCAAAATTTCACATTTGTCATTAAGCACATTTCTGGAACTGCTAACAAAGTAGCTGATGCTTTGAGCAGGAAATGTTTATTGCTGCAGGAGTTCAGGGTCAAAACCTTGGGTTTTGAAAACCTCAAATATATGTATGCAGGTGATGCAAATTTCGAAGAAGCATACGAAGCAGCTGAGAATCCAATTCTCAGGGATCGGAGCCCGTGGCTGGAATATATGATCCAGGAAGGATTGTTGTTTAGAGGCAATCAGCTATGCATTCCAGATTGCTCCATGAGGGAGAATTTGGTAAGAGAAAAACACAACGGAGGATTAGAAGGTCATTTTGGACATGACAAGACATTCGCCAAACTGAGCGAATCGTATTTTTGTCCGGGGATGCGTACTGATGTCAAATGGTTTGTTGACAGATGCAGGATATGTCAACATTCGAAGGGCCGAAAGTAGAATACAGGTTTTTATCAGCCATTTCCCATACCGGAGAGGCCATGGGAGGCCATTAGCATGGATTTTGTTTTAGGTCTGCCGAGAACACAACGAGGAGTTGATTCCATCTTCGTGGTGGTAGACAGATTCTCGAAGATGGCACATTTTATACCGTGTCATAAAACCAGCGATGCGACCCACATCGCAACCTTATTTTTCAAAGAGGTTGTTAGATTGCATGGATTGCCGAGAAGCATAGTCTCGGATCAGGATACGAAATTCATAGGTCACTTTTGGAGGACACTATGGAAGAAGCTGGGAACTAATCTGGCATTTAGTTTGGCTTACCATCCATAGACCGACGGATAGACCGAGGTGGTCAACAGGAGTCTGGGAGATCTGTTGAGAGGCTTAGTGATGGAACATCACAGCAGTTGGGACCAGATATTGCCACAGGCAGAGTTTGCGTACAACGATTCAGTGAATCAGAGTACAGGGAAGAGTTTGTTTCAGATTTTGTATGGGACATAGCCGAGGGGAGTTTCTGAGCTTAGGGAGTCAGGACAGGTTGAAACTAGCAGTGCTCATGCAGAAGAGTTCGCTGAGGCAATGCAGGAACTTCACGCAGAGGTGAGACAGCGACTGCAGAAATCCAATCAAGAGTATAAGCGCAGAGCCGATCAGCGAAAGAGACAACTTCAGTTTGAAGTTGGGGATATGGTTCTGGTGCACATGAGGAAAGAAAGGTTCCCAAGAGGAACATACAACAAGCTCAAGATGAATAAGATCAGACCGTGCAGAGTCCTGGAGAAATTCGGGGATAATGCATATGAAATTGAGTTGCCAGAAGGCATCGGGATATCTCCGATTTTCAATATTTCGGACTTATACCCATACAGGGCTGCAGGAGCAGGAGATGTAACTGAAGAACCGGAAGTCCAGTGGCAGAAGCAGATGTCGATAGCGGAAAAGCTGCAGATGGAATGTATACTGGACCAACGAGGAGGAAAGAAAACTAGGCGAAAGTAGTGTTTTGAATACCTAGTGAAGTGGAAGAATCACCCAGTGGAGGATGCCAGTTGGGAGACAGAGGCAGTGATACAGAAACATGGTCACACTGTGCAGGAGCTCATGGACAGGAGCCCATGAAATCTTTTGAGCCGAGGAGTATGATGCAGGAGCATCCACACCTCATCAAGCGAGCCTGCGCGAGGAGAAAGAAAGAACAGTTGGGCAGCACTAGCACCAATTTTGAAACACCTTGATATGTTGCGCCAAACATTAATGCGTTGATGTGATGAAGCGCACTTGTACATTGTAATGGACCTTGAGCCTTTAAAATCACGTCCTTAGTAGCTGAGGCATTTAATAGAATTAATGTAAAGATAGATAAGAATTAATTGTAGATTTGATAGTTGTAGAATTCGAGAGGGCAAACGGACTATAGGCACCCTCCTTTGTATCATTGTAGCAATTAGCGTTCATATGAGAAACAGGAACAAGAAGAGAGCAAGCAGAGAACTTGTGGAGAACACCCATGTACAGATTGAATTAATATAAGGAAGACTTTGATTCAATTCCATGGCTGTGGTTATTCTTTGGGTGTTGTTGATATTATGTTGTTGCATAATTGCTTCTTGTTATGCCTTTGTTCTATATGCTGCGTATGTGATTTCATGGTAGGTTTGAAATCTGAGAGAATGAGGAAATGAGTTTCAATTGTTTCTCTGTTTGAGCCAGGAGATTCCTGCATAGAGTGCAGTTGAATTCATCCACATAGAGTGCGTTGATGAGGCTTAGCAGTTAAACTCTTGTTCTCGTTCACCCAGAAGGGTTTTGGGTAGATAGAGCCGTGCAAGACGTGCGCAGGCTAGACGAGGTCTCAGAGTTGCGATTCTGAGCTAAGGCATTGATAGACTGTTGTTGCGGGAGTGTGCAAGGTCAGAAGTCCTCAACACTTGACGTGGTTGAAGAGCATCTGTAAGGAGTGCATGCAGGGAGTTTCCAAAAGAAGCTCAGAAGCTGTGAAAGCTCAGGAAAGATAGGCCTTCGAAGTAGTCGAAGAGTAGTGGAGAGAACATTCGCAAACAGGTTGCAAGGAGAAGCGAGCGGGTTGGCAGACGGGTCTCGTGGAGAGACGTTTCTTATTTGGGATTTGCGTAAGGAGGAAACGTGGACGTGAAGTCTACAGTGCAGACGAAAGAAAGTTCAAAGCTCAGATTGGACAGGAGTCGTTGATCGAGATCACAAGGAGTGTGACTCGACTCATGGATCGGACGCATCGGGAGTTCGCGAGGGAAAACTCCTACTTCTCGAAAAGGGAGATCGCAAGATCGCGAGAAGCAAAGTCCCGACAATTTCCCGTATAGTGTGGGTCATAGTCGGGTGACGTAGCAGGTCATCTAGGGACACCGGATCTCGGGAGTTAAAGGGTCAAGAGATTGGTCTCACGAGTGGCGAGGAAGCGAGAGGCGAGATAGCAAATTTGTCGGCATCTCGACGTTTCGGATATCGGAGGTGGGAACCCCGAAGGTATAGTGATGCAAGTCGCGAAGTTGTGATAAAGCGAAGTCTTGATCAACCAAGGGAAGGTCAGCGTTGACTAAAGACATCAGGTCTCGGGGATCCAAGAGTCTAGTATTAAATTGTTGAACTCGCGAAGTCACGAGAGCCGATCCTCTGATAACCAAGGAAAGGAGGATCGCACGAGTGGAAGAGTCACTGTGGGTACGAAGGATTCCTGGGAGGGGATCAGAAGAACCTTTGAGTTCTTCGGGCCGAGGAGGAAGAAGGTCCTGGTGAGAGCGGGTCGGACCGTGAGGGTTGCAACTTCACACCAGGATGGAAGGAGCGTCGATGATGATGGATCACCAATGACTATGGAAGTTCCTAATGAAAATGGAGTCTCGACGATGAGGGATCGTCGACAACGAGGAATCGTTGATGACGAGGTAGGCTAGAATAATCACCTATGATGATGGATCATCGATGATGAGGAAGGACGTGTGGTAAGTCATGGAAGTGCCACATGTCTAAGGATGCCAACAATATAGTTGAGGGACACTGGGGGTTGGTTAGTTGTTGGTTAACTCAAGTCATCGATGGGATAGGGACCATTGATCTCTAGCTTTTGAGAGCCATTGGATCTATCGTCATCAGGGAATGGAGTTGAGGGGTCAAAAACCATGAGCAAATATAGCTATGACAAAAAAAAGAGGACATGTGGCATCGTCGTTGTAGGATGGAGTTGGGAGAGTCCAAGTGCTAGGGAGAGGATAGGTACTTCCCCATTGCCTTGGTATCTAGCATGTGAATTCATACACAATTCCTTTCAAAACCTTAGGAAATTCAATTTATGAGTTAATTATTAAAGTGAATGACCTTTTATATCAATGTGAGTTTAATTAAGTTAAACTCCTAAGTTTTTGGCATTAGCAACTTAAGTGAACTGATTAAATCCTAGTCGTTATATCTAAAGTGAAAATGAGATCTAATCTTGGTCTTTGATGACTTTGGATAAGATCTAGGGTTTTGGGTTTAGGGTTAAATCAACATAATAAAAGGTTTCCTAAGTGAGATGATGAGACACTCACATAGTGAGAAGATATCATTGATTGGGTGACGAAGACATTTCATCGAAGTGTGAGTGGGAATGGTCATAGGAAGGAGCAACAAATAGTAAGGGAAATAACAACTAGATAGGCTATCCTATCTGTTGATTTTTTTTTCCTCAGATGTGCCATTATCAAAGGATGGGAGACCAAGATTAAATTTAATAAAATAAACTTAGATCTTGTTTCCCCTTTAGGGTTTTTTCAGGGATGTTTACCCAAATACCTTTTGTAATGTGCACGGTTTCAGTTTTTATGTTTTTTCTACTATTTGGTTAATAATGTATCTATGCATTTATTTAATGAAGTGGTTTTATTTGGAAATAATTATCGGGTGTTGGGTTCATATAAAGACATGGTATCAGAGCTACGGTTCTGAGGAAGCCAAATTTTCACAAAGATTTCATTTATTAGGAGCAAGAAAATTATGGTCTGTTTGAATTTTTTTATGCAGGATCAGTTGCCAATAGGGTAGAGATAAATTAAAAAATAAAATAAAAGAGAGGAATTGTATGGTACACCCATTGTATAGATATTTCATACACCATATGACCCTATATATTGACTACAGAGCTCATAAAAAGGATTCGTGTGGAGACTGGGAAAGAGATCCGATAGATGGAAAGAGGTGTGATTTGATTGAGGAGAATACATGAAGATCATGGGTTAAGATCTATTGGGAGAAAACATGCAAGTATTGGAATAGAGGAACAACCAATCAGTGGATAGCATATGGATAACATGTGGGCATTAAGAAAGGATGCGACTATTGGATAGTCCACTGGGAGGAGGTAGTGAAAAGATACAACAAGCAATTGTCAAGAGAATCCAACAATCGACGCTACTTCAATAGAACCATGTTTTTCTGAGAGGGTCACAGTGTTGTCATAGAGATATTGAGGCTGTGGGAGTAAGCCATCGACTAAGAAAGGGAGATCAGTAACATAGTAGTCATCGATGGAGAGGCAATTGGAAAAGGTGTCATTGATAGTCGAGGAACATATAGCGAGAGTTTTCGTTGGGTGAGAAACAACACAACTGTTGTAGCCACCATCAAGGAATATAGTCATAGATAGGTGGTGGTGGAAGGTAGTGGCATATCCCATGCCACACAGATAGGTCGTATGATAGCTCAACCTCACAAAATAGGGTCATAGAAATTATCCAGAAAGGAAAAGGAAGAATCAGTCAACGAGAAGACGTATCAACATCCCATGGGTTGCAGGAAGAGGTCTGAGCAACCCTAGGAAGTGGGTAGACATATCCAAAAAAAGTACTTGACCAGCAGGAGAAGGATGCAGGCATCCCTAGGAAACTTTAAGAAGGGGTCCAAATAATGAACAATGAGTTCGAGTAGTAGGTAGCAGGAAGTGCATTGTCGCAATAAATAAATAATATAATATATATACATTAAAATAATAAATAAAAGTAAAATTAAACATTAATGTAATAAAAGGTCACGACTCTTCATAAAACCATAAAGGGCATATATATAGGTAGGCTCTATCCTTGTAATTTCATCATCATTTTTAAAATCAATTATTATTATATATATCTTATTATGAATTCAAAGTGAGTTGTTCATTACGAAACCCCCACATTTTCCCCCTCACCCGTAGTCTAAAATCACAGTCTCTCCACTCCCACGCACCGAACTCTCTCCACTCCCCTTCCCACACACCACCCCCCCCTCTCCAGACTCTCCTATAACCCTTCTGTATTTTAAATTGGTATCAGATTTGGTCGCTCCCCCGTATCATAATCATTCCCAACACCCCCACATTTTCCCCCTCACCCGTAGTCTAAAATCACAGTCTCTCCACTCCCACGCACCGAACTCTCTCCACTCCCCTTCCCACACACCACCCCCCCCCTCTCCAGACTCTCCTATAACCCTTCCCCTTCCCACACACCCCTCTCTCTCCAAACCCTCCTGTAACCCTCCCCACCGTATCAAAGTCTCTTCCCTTCCCACTCCCCTTCCCACACACCCCCCTCTCTCCAAACCCTCATGTAACCCTCCCCATCGTATCACATCCACTCCCTTTCCCACTCATTCCCACTCCCCTTCCCACTCCTTCCCACTCTCCATCCCACTCTCACACACCATCCCACAGCCTGTGCACCATTCCACAGTCACATATCCCATGTCTCGTGTCCCCCCCCCACTCTTCCACAATGTGCGTCCACCTCACTCCCATGCCGTACTCCTCTCATTTTCCACTCCTTTCATCATCCACCCACCATACACCTCCACTCTCCACATCTTGGCTCACATCCCTCCACCGTAAATTACATGCAATTATTTTCAAATAAGTAAAAATGGGACAGCCCAAGTAAGATCAAAATTACAGAAAAATAATCACCCCCAAACACCAAAAGGATGTCCCAATTAAAAACTCAAGTGGAAAAAATAGGCCAGGAGTGTAAAAGCATTAGAAAATCATTCGAAAAGTCAATACAAAAAACTCACGATGAGTTACTAGAAGAAATGAAGCTCAACAATGAAGCACTCAAACAAGAGTTGACCCATAATCTTAAAGAAAAAAATTCAATGGAAGTCGGAATCGAATTACAAAATGCCTTGGACAATCTAAAACAAGATCTTAAAGACGATATTTTTCAAGAACTTAGGTTTAACCTACAACGAGGTTTGGGAAACTTTAAACGCGAAATAAATGACGATTTGCAAAAAAGTCTAGTTGTGAGGACACAACATCAGGAAGAAAATATTGATGATATTTTAAATCCAATAAAAGGCCAAAGGAACCAACAAGCCACCCAACCACAACCAAGTGACTCAAGCACATTGAACACATCACCCCCACCACCACCGTCTCCGCCACCTCCCTACAATTCAAATTGCCAACCTATATAACAACATCAACCCTTAATAGTTTATCCTCCCAAAGACAAAAGTGAACTATAAAAATACAATGGAGGTGACAACCAATGTGTGGCTTGGTTTAACAAAACTGAAGAATATTTACATATATATAATATTACAACAAATGAAGAAAAGTTCAAATACACATCCATGTACCTCAATGCCACTGCATACAATTGGTATCTATGGTGGAAAGGATGGATTCAATCACATAATTGGAATTATTTCAAAAATGATTTTTTTAAAAGATTCCAGAGCATCTCGGAAAATGATTTTTTTTCAAAACTTACCAGATTACAACAAAAATACATCATAGATTAATTTACACATCAATGGGAAGCTCTCACCACCCGAGTATTTGGACTATATGATGATCAATTAGTCCAGTATTGCATAGGTTGTCTCAAGCCACATATCCCAGACGAGTTAATATTACATGAGCTTACTATGGTAGAAATAGAAATATGCAAGGCAAAAGCCGCAGAAGAAAAACTAGAAGGCAATCAAGATTTAGCAAGGTTTACTCAAGAAGGAGTGTACCTCAGACCACAGGAAATGAAAAATATATATCACCCAATCTACTTGAATATAGAAGAAGAATATTAGAGTCCCAAAGAATAAAATAAGGAAAATATAAATGATGTGGAGAGAAATGGGACCCAAGACATAGGTGCCAGATTGTAGATAAATAAAAAAAAATGTACACTTGTGAAGTAGAAAAAGATGATGAATCAGACTCAGCAGAATCAATAAATGAAGAAATGAAAATTTTTCAAAATGACACGTCAGAACTCATAGAAGACAACACACCAAGAATATCACTTTCAACCATCACAAGCATTACCCAACCACAAACTGTCAAATTAAAAGGACATATAAAAAATAATAATGTCACCATACTAATCGACATTGGAAGTACCCACAATTTCCTTGATATCAAGATTGCAAGGAAACTAAAATTATTTGTATATCAAGTTCCAGATATGAAAGTAAAGGTTGCAAACGGAAAAAAAAATTGGAAATGTCGAAAAATGTCATAAGGTGAAACTCAAAATCCAAGATTTCAATTTGGAATCAAAACTATACATCGTCCCTATGGGAGGAGTAGATGTGGTCTTAAGAGTCCAATGGTTAAAAACCTTGGGCACACATTCAGTCAATCACTAGGAACATTTCATCCAATTCAAGTGGCAAGGGAAAAGTTATAAATTATATGGTTTTCAACCTCCACAAACACAGGCTGTGTCCTCACAACAAATGGAAAAAATGATCTGAAAAGGAGAAAACTCATACTTGATCCAATGCCACAACATAGAAATACAAGAATCATAACATAATGACTCCATAACATCAGACATCCAAGATCTAATTCAAAAACATAAGAAGGTATTTCAAGATCTTCCCATGCAGTTGTCGCCTCAAAGAAGAATTTAACATATAATTGAATTTAAACCAGGATCAAGCCCAGTCAAGGTTAGAGCGTATAGATACCCCCATCACCACAAAACAAAGATAGAAATAATATTCCAAGACCTATTAAAATGTGGTTTCATCATGAAAATCAAAAGTCCATATGCAACTCCATTAGTGTTAGTTTGAAAGAAAGATGGATTTTTCAGATTATGCATAGATGACTGAGAGCTAAACAAAATAACAATTAAAAATAAATTTCCCATCTCGTTCATTGATGAAATTTTGGATGAACTTCACGGACCAAGATATTTTTCAAAACTTGATTTAAGATATGGGTACTATTATATTAGAGTCGGACTAGAAGATGGAACCAAGATTGCCTTTCAGACACATGAAGGACACTATGAACTCAAGGTGATGCCTTTTGGGATAACAAATGCCCCCGCCACTTTCCAAGCGACAATGAATGAATTATTTCACCCATACTTACAGAAACATGTCTTAGTCTTCTTCAATGATATTATAGTGTACATTAAGATATGGGAGGAGCATATGAAACATTTAGGACAAGTGTTATCTCTTCTAGAGGAAAATCAATTCTACACCAAAATGTCAAAATGTAGATTTGGCAAGGAGGAAGTAGAGTACCTTGGTCACATCATATCCCAAAAGGGACTCAAGGTAGACCCCAAGAAAATCAAGGAAATCACAGAATGACCTTAACCCAAAAACATATCCAAGTTAAGAGGATTTCTAGGATTGGCAGGATATTATCGATGATTCGTCAAGAATTATGCTCATTTAACCACCCCTCTAACAAATATCCTTAAAAAAAACTCCTTCCAATGGAATGTGGAAGAAAAAAAATGTTTTGAAAACTTAAAAAACATTATTTCCACAACCCTGGTATTAGAAACACCTAACTTCTCCAAACCTTTCATCATTCAGTGTGACGTGTCAAGTTTTGGAATTAGAGCAATATTGATGCAAGATGGCCACCAAATAGCTTTTGAGTGCAGGAAATTAAATCAAATAGAATACTTACAATCCACTTACAACAAGGAAATTCTTGTCATCATGCATGCATTAACAAAATGGCACCAATATATATTGGGAAGTAAGTTCTTGATACAAACAGATCATAACAGTCTCTAGTACTTGTTACAACAAAAAACATTGTCAATCGAACAACAAAAGTGGATAGAGAAAATGTCCACGTTTGATATGGAAATTATACATAAAAGAGGAAAATAAAACATTGCAGTTGATGCCCTATCATGAAAAGATGAAGAAACACAGGTTTTTGCAATATCAATAGTCATCCCAGAATGGTTGGATGAAATCCGAACTGAGTATGCAAAAAACCTAGAGACTTTCTCTATAATCAACAATTTAAATAAATGTCCTAAGTTCGAATGGAAAAATGACATCTTATGGTACAAAGGGAGAATCTACTTAAATACCAACTCAATATTTAAATCCAAGGTTCTCCAAGAATCTCATGATTTCCAAGCTGCAGGTCATGTAGGATTTTTCAAAACATACTATAATGCACAAAGATCATTTTTTTGGAAAGGGATGAGTGAAGATATTTGAAAATATTTAGTAGAATGTGATCTATGTCAAAGGAACAAGAATGAAAATGTGTTGACCCTGGGTTACTCCACCCGCTACACATTTCCAACCAAAAATGGAAAGAAATTTCAATGGATTTCATTGAAGGACTACCGATATCCGACAGAAAAGATAAAATATTAGTAGTAATAGAAATACTAAGTAAGTATGCACACTTTATTGGAGTAAGGAAAATATATTCAACAAAACAAACGACTCAAATATTCTGTAAAAATATTTACAAACTACATGGGTTTCCTAAGGTAATTGTCAACGATAGAGATGCCAAATTTAAATGGAATTTTTGGAGAGAATTTTGGAAACAAATCAGAACCTTCCTCAATATGAGCTCAACTTACCACCCTCAAACAGATGGTCAAACATAAGTCTTCAATAAATGTTTAAAAACCTATCTTCGTTGTTTTATCTCTGACAAACAAAATAAATGGTTTCAATGGTTGCACCTTGCTGTGTGTTGGTATAATTCCACTTATCACACATTAGCTAAAATGACACCTTTCCAAGCTCTTTCTGGTTATGAACCTACATCATGGAAGGAGTTGGCCACCAACCACATTAAAGTTGTGTTAGTAAAATACCATTTAGAATAAAATCATAAATTCCTTCAGTTACTCAAAGAAAACTTAACAGTTTCAAGGAATCGAATGAAGCAACAAGTGGACCAAAACCAAATAGAAAGAGAGTTCAAAGTAGGAGACTAGGTAATTGTGAGAATTCAACCTTGAAAATAGGTATCCCTTAAACAACATGGGAAGAATAAATTGGGTCCAAAATTTTATGGTCCATATCAAATAAATAGAAAAATCAATCACATAGCTTACCAGTTGGATTTACGAGATAAAAGTTGTATCCACAATGTCTTTCATGTATCATGTCTAAAGAGAGTCTTGGGGCAACAACAAAAGGAACAAACTATACTTCCTATGTTGGATGAGGAAGGAAGAATCATTTTAGAGCCAAAAGCCATTATTTTCACTCGAGAAAAGAGATTACGTTATCGAGTAATCAAGTAATATATGATTAAATAGAAAAATGTATCGGAAGAAGACGTTGCATGGAAATTAGAGCACTTTATCCAGTTACATCCTTCCTTATCATTGCTTTAAGGATAAAGAAAAATTTAAGGGAAGGGAAATGTCACAATAAATAAATAATATAATATATAGACATTAAAATAATAAATAAAAGTAAAATTAAACATTAATGTAATAAAAAGTCATGACTAAAAGTCATGACTCTTCATAAAACCATAAAGGGCATATATATAGGCAGGCCCTATCCTTGTAATTTCATCATCATTTCTACAATAAATTATTATTATATATATCTTATTACGAATTCAGATTGAGCTATTCATTACGAAACTCTTGTGTCTTTTACATGGACAATAGGTCTGAGAAAAAAAAATTGAGTTTGCAACATATTTGTTTTTTTATTTTATTTTCAGCAAGTTGCGTATATGGCCACATCTAGTTGGAATTTTATGGAAATTTTGGATGCGGTTTCCAGCTATAGTCCTTGGAAAGATAGGATCATGTTGGTGTTTATGGAGAACTAAATTTGGGAGTTTGTAAACTCCATTGTAGCTCCACTATCAGATCCAAAATATCTAGCTATCCATAAGCTAAAGGATGTGAAAGCCAATATAATTATTCTAGATGGAGTGAAGGATCATTTGATCCCCCATTTATATTTATATTTCGAAGGCTATGAAGGTTTTATTTCGGTGTAAGAATGAGAATTATAAAATGATGTTGAGAGAGAAGCTTAGAGAGATGAATATGACAGGATCAGACACGGTGACAACTTATCTCACCAAGAGCTGACAAGTTTGAGATGAACTGGATGCAATAGGGGAGACACTGGATTATTCATATTTGGTGAGGATGATGCTCAAAGGATACACGAAGGAGTGTATATCATTCATGAAAGGAATCATGGCACGAGAGAATCTCCCTGATTGGTCAAGGTTGTGGTATGACTTCATTTAGGAAGACCTTCAGGATGATGAACTGAATGAATGGTAGTAAAAGGATTATGATGAGAAAATTTCTCTTTCCAACTAGGAAAAGAAGGGAAATTTCACAAACATATTCAATGGAGAGTCTACCTCTCAACGTGACAAGAAGAAGAACATGAGAAAAATCAAGTGTTATGCATGTCATAGTTTTGGGAATTATGCAGGTCAATCTACGAACAAGAAGAAGGGTGGAAATGGGATGCAATCAAAGGTAGTTGCATCACCAAAGGATTAGGAAGATGATTTTTCCAAGAAGTTTGAACATGAGTTCTTACATGTTTCCTATGTTTGTTCAAGCACCATATCAGTTGGTAAATAGTTACTAGATAGTGGAGCCACATGTCAAACGATAGGAGCACAAGATATTTTTTAGATCTTCATAGAGTCAGACTTAGATGTGTATGTGGAACTTGGTCTGCGGACCAAGCATGCAATGAAGGGATCTGGGATGGTTCCATTCCATATGGAGTTAGGAGATCTGTTGAGAGTGATGGACATGTTGTGGGTGCCAAAATGCAAGAGGAGTGTGCTCTCAGTTTTAGTGATTGAGAAGAAGGGCTTTGGCATACTATTCTAGGATGGACAGGAATTGATCAAACTTTGGCTCAAACACAAAAATGGTTTTCAGTGTTAGAGAGATAAAATTGTATATGATAAAGGGAAATCCTATGCAAGTAATGGATGGTAGAAAAGTGATAGAGGACAATGAGATGGTATCTCCAAAGGTTGATCAACTCAAAGGGATTCATCCTTCAAGTACATGTGGGAAGGAGCATCCTTCCAAGTCTATCAAAAAGGATTCATGGTATGAGATGACTATGTAGGATGATCAAGAGCAAGGGGCTTCTAGGAGAATGATAAGAGGAAAGTATTAAAACAAGGGTTCAAGCAAGATGGAGGGGATAAAATATTTTGTTTTAAAGAGAGAAACCAATCATGTGGATTGGAGAGCAACTAATCATGTGTATTGGAGATCAACCATGGTATTAGACCCGATAGCGAAGACAAAGACACCTCTGGGTGGTAGAATTACCTTCCTCGCTAAGATGCATTTTTATGTATTTAACACCAGATAGGTACTTTTACATTGGATTGGTGTCTAGCATATGGAATTTATCTATAATGCCTCTCAGAACCTTAGAAAATTAACTTTATGAGTTAATTATTAAATTGAATGAAATTTTTTATTAATGTGAGTTTGATTAAGTTAAATGCCTAAGTTTTTTGCATTAGTAAGTTAAGTGATTTGATTAAATCCTAGCCGTTAGATCTAAAGTGAATATGAGATATAATCTTAGCATTTGATCAATTTAGAGAAGATCTTGGGGTTTTCATTTAGAGTTAACTCAAAATAATAAAAGGAAGCCTAAGTGAGAGGATGAGACACACACATCATGAGGATATCTCATTGTTTGGGTGAAGAGGACAATTCATCCAAGTGTGAGTAGGTAGGGTGAGAGGAAGAATCAAAGGGAAGCAAGGGACATATCAACTAGGTAGGATAGGCTACTTTATAATTGTATTTTTATCATATGGGACATTATCCGAGGATGGGAGCCCAATATTTCATTTAATAAAATCAACTCAAATCTTATTTCCCCTTTAGGTTTTTTGGAGGGGTGTTTACCCAAATATCTTTTTCAATGTATATGGTTTCAATTTTTATCCTTTCATTAATGTTTGGCTAGCTGTGCAATTATTTAATGAAGTGATTTTATTCAGAATAAGTGTTGGGTGTTGGGTTCAGAAAAATTAACATTATGCACATTAACTAACATAAAAACAAAAATCTTTACGAATTTTAAGATGCTTGTAAATATTGAATGGGATCCTCACAAAAAGAACAATACCATCATTATAAAGAAGAAGGATGATGACTATTTATGTCAAAGTAGTGGAAACAGAAAAATACTCTTAAAAAGAGACCTCTAACTTGTCAATATAAATGCGAAAAGGGGAAGGGACAAGGAAAAACATTATTTAACTTGTAGATTGCAATTAATTACTTCTAACCAACCCTTGATATTCTTTAACTTAGTAATTTCTTTCTCTTGGTAATATAAATGAAAAAACTGGCATGGAACAAGGCAAAACATTACTTAACCTTTACATTACAATTAATTTATTCTAGCTAACCCTTATTATTCTTGAACTTAGTTACTTTCACATTTAAGAAACCCTTATTATTCTTGAAATTAGTAATTGTTTTCTTCTATTCTTGAACTTAGTATTTACTTTCTCATTTAAGAAACCCTTATTATTCTTGAAATTAGTAATTAATTTCTTATATAACCTTATTGTTTGCAAACAAGATTTCTGATTTTTCAATATAAAAGACAAAAAGGATAAGGGACAAGGAAAAACATTACTCAACGGGTAGATTGCAATTAATTTGTTCTAACCAACCCCTATTATTCTTGAACTAGTAATTACTATCTCTAGTGAATATAATTTCCAAAAAAGTAGGGGATAAGGAAAAACACTACTTAACCCATATATTACAATTAATTTATTATAACCAACCCGTCTTATTCTTATTCTTGAATTTAGTAATTATTTTCTCATATATCCTAGGTTATTGTTATGAACATAAATATACATATAAATAGATATTCATAACATAATAATTAATCAATAAATAATAACTTTTATTAATGAAAGGACATGTCTCAAATGACATGACTATTGGTTAAGGGCACCCCTACGTGGGTATATAAATGAGCCCTTATTCTCAATTGTATATGATCTTATCCATTCATATTTTATACATTATTCTTACATGGATTATTATGTTATATTCCAAGTATTTTGGATAATTCTTTTGCGAGCAAACTTTGTTCGTCTCATTTGGTATCAGAGCTTCGTTTTTTTTATCCTAGCCTTTGGCCACTAGACTTCTAGTCAATTACGTTTCCCTTGGAAACAATATATTGGCTTTTGGACAAACCCATCGTCTCAGAGATTCTTTGATGTGGTCTTTGACCACTAACCGACTTTTGGCCATCTCCAAAAAAAATAAAAAATAAAATCGTTGAAAAAGAAAAAATCCATTATTCCACTGCTAGAAAATTTGAAGAAAGAGTAGAACCACAAAAATAAATTAAAATAAAAATATTAGAAGAAAAAAACAAAAACAAAAAACACCTTAACTTGTCTCCCACACCCGTAACCCATCCCCTCTAAAAATTCACGCCCTACTAGTGCACACCCTCACACACCCACAAAACTTCACAGTAAACCCTACTGACACACACCCGCAAACCCTCCCAGCTACACACCACCACTCCCACTCTGACACACCACAACACACACACCCCCTGCCTGACCCTCCCCCAATCCCCACGACTGCATAGACCCCCTGCAGACCCTGTCTCCCATTCCCACAGACCAGGCCATGCACAGTATTCCAATACCCTGCCACTCAACCGCCAAAAATTAGATTTCGCATGGAGCACCGTACAGAAAATCCACACCATTGACACTTTTGTTGTCAGCCATAATTCATCCACCATCGGTATACGAACGTACGTCATGGATGATTTTAGGGGCTAAATTTCACTCATGGGCTAATTTTCCATGGTTTTTCCAAAAACGAGATTCGCTATTTTAAAAATGATTCGCCCAAATTCTATAGGATAAAATTATTTTACCTTAAAAATCACCAAAATTTTATAAAATCTATATAAAATCCTTAGAAATTTGAATATTTTTACAAAAATATCGCCAAACATTTATAGTTGGCATATGAAGGATTAGTAAGGTTCACCAAGGTTTCTACATTTTAAAATATATTTCCATCCTTAAAATCATCCCTAACGTACATACACGTCTGTACCTCAAGAGTCGTGACTTTTGAATAGTTTTATTGAAAAATTATAAAAAAGTCATAAGTTTGCAAAAACAAGTATATTAGGCGAACAAAATCAAAAAATTTATAAGGTTACTAAAATACATGGAAAATATAAAGGGAGACTAGTAGAAAGTCAAAATATACATTTACCAAGAAAAAGTTATAATTAAAAAGAAAAATCTACTTAAAAAAACTAAAGTGAAAATAGTAAAGTTTTTATTAAAAAACTAAAAATAAAAAAGATATAGAAAGAGCTAAGGTATATTATAAAGGAAAAGTAAGAGCATATATCATATTTTTCATATACATATATATTTGTATAAAATATAAATTATATTTATATAAATATAAAATATAAAAGCATATATATATTAGAAGAAATTTTATAAAAATTCAATTTCAAAGAAAAGACTATTTCGAAAATTGTGAAGATGATATTAAATAATTACAAGGAATTACAAGGGATCTGGTTTAAATTATCAAAGAGATATATAACCCCCATAATCAAAGTATTATTTACCGTAAATTTGCAACAAAAAACAAAATGGAATCTAAAATCATGATTGAAAGATTTTCTTATGAAGGATTTTGCATTTCAACTTACGAGTTATTTACATTAAAAGGGATTATTCAAGGAAGAGAGGTTAACATCATTATCAGCATGACCCAGGATGATAATTCTATTAATATTAATTTGGCAAATCAATTATTTATTTCGAAGCATAACACAAGTGAGAAGACAAATATTTTTTGCAAAAGACAATATGAAATTAAATACTTGCAAGTAACAATTGATGATTATGAATATATATCTCAATTCAATGTTACAACTATGTTTCAAGAAGAGATTGACGTCATTCTTGGGTTACATTGATTAAAAAAACTAGGTACCTTTGAATTTTAAACATGGAAAAAAGGTTTGTGACTTTTCCCTATAAAAAGAAGATGATGACTCTTCAGGACATTACTATGAGATCAAAATCGATAACACCTTTGATAAAAATACTTTAAAGATATCTCGAAGGTGATCCTTCTAGATAATTTGAACACAATATCAAAGATGCAAAAAGAACAGGATGAAGTTATTTATGGTAAAAACCAAGAAATATCTCTCTTAAAAAATCATAGTGAAAAAATACTTACTCAAATTAAGAAGTCAAGGGATACAAAACAACGTGTCTAGGAGTTGGAGCAAGAGAATTGAGATCTCGGGAATAAATTATGAGGAAAGGATGAAGAATCTTCTTGTTTGAAGAACCTTAATCAAAATTTGCTTGAACAAATTAAAAAGATGAAAGATGAAAATCTTGAGAATCAAAATATTATAAATAAAGTTGACAAATGAGAAGATGAAGAAGAAATTTCACACCTAAGGGTTGATAATCAAAATTTACTAACACAAATTAAAAATTTGAAGCATGATAAGAAGAATTTACAAGAAAAACTAGATCGCAAAACATCATTAATCGATAAGGAAACGATGACAAATCCAATCCACCTTACAACTCAAAATGATGCAAATCCGACTGATGTAAAGAATTTTTCAAATGTCAAGGTACAAACAAGCCATAGATACGAAGAAGACTCAAATCCAAAAGTTAATCAAGAAAAAGATGCAACTATAAGAAATAAAGATCAAGTTGGAAGGATTCCTTATCAACATCCTAATAAAAAAAACCGATAGTTCAACCAATCAATGTATAAAAAAAAAAAAAAAAATGCTATGTCGAAGAAGATTACTTCCACTATAACTGCGAGTCAAAATAGAAGCTATCAGGGGAGTAGAAATGTATCAAGTTCTTTACAAGAACCCTATAACAACCCAAATCCAAAGAAGATCGAATTAGGATGGGTAGACTCCTTTACAATTCAACAATTCTGATCAACGCTTAGAAGATCCTATTGTCTCAGGTGCTTAACGATTACTATCTCAATAATGAAGAAGCATGAGACAATATTTACAATCTAGAGCAAGAGATAAGTCTTCCATAAATTATGCGTTGAGGACAAAGCATTTTTAAGGGGAAGACAATGTTATGAACATAAATATACATATAAATAGATATTCATAACATAATAATTAATTAATAAATAATAACTATTATTAATGAAAGGACATGTCTCAAATGACATGACTATTGTTTAAGGGCACCCCTCCATGGGTATATAAATGAGCCCTCATTCTCAATTGTATATCATCTCATCTATTCATATTTTATACATTATACTTACATGGATTATTATGTTATATTCCAAGTATTTTGGATAATTCTTGTGTGAGCGAACTTTGTTCGTCTCAGTTACTCAAAATGAACTTTTACATCTTCTAATATGCTCCATAGGTTATTTTTATGCACTATATTAAAATCTTTCCTAAATTCAATGAATCAACAAAGGATAACAAGTTTATCAATTGAGCATCTCTACAATAATCCTAAGGTTAATTAAGTGGTCTATGGTTGAATTATAACTTATTAAATGAATTTGACATATATCTCTTTTTATGTGAATTTTTAATAGAAAACTAATCTTGTTTTCTAGAATAATTCCATAAAACTTAATTAAAAAATAACTAATCATTATGATATGAAGATGTTTTTTTCACCACTTCTAAAAATGGAAAAAATTAGAATAGAAAATCAAGTACTTCATTAGATTACCCCTAGCGATTGGCTGGGAGGTACCGGTGAGGTCTCTACGGTCGACGAGTGGGAGCGGCATGAAGCGCGGGACACGGCACGAAGCAGAGACATCATTCGGGGAAGGCGAAGAGGCAAAGGTATGGTCATTTATTTGGTAGAATAGAAAGCACTAGAATTGCTATAGATCTGTCTGTTTATTGGAATAGTGTAATGGCGTTACAAGTTTATATAATAGTTTGTTGCATCTGTCGTTTTCCTTGATGAATCGCATAGAATAAATTTTTACAATGCCTATGGAACCTCCTGATTTTATCCAACGAATGTTGAGTGATAAATTTTATATTAAACTGTGTATTTAATCCTTGCCGGCAAACTTGTTTCTGTCTAATTCATCCACTAGTAATGGTCATTAATCTCTGCATTTTTGTTAAATAATTCTTTGCGTTGCTGCTAAACAGCTCTGCGTTTGCGCAGTTAGAAACTCTCTACGTTTCCTCCTTATCATGACCCGAGTTCTCCTGGCCACCTGTGTTTGTTTTTTTTTTTCTTTTCTTTCGCGTTGGCTAAAACCATTGGATAGCAGGTGACTCGTTTTACGGATAAGAAAACGTATCCAAGAGCTAGATTGAAAACCCCTTTGGACTCTGACCAGATCTTTACTCCCCTTTCCTTGGTAATACGCCTAAGCAATTTGAAGGAGGGTTCATTTCCCTATGGTCGTCGGTCTTTGCCAGCCCACTGTTGACACGATTTCATGGTTGTGTTCCTTGCTGGCCACCTGCTAGTTTATGATCCGCTCAAAAGGAAAATCGTTTTTCTGTAACTTGGCAAGTTCTTCCCAAGGTTAAATGGGCTTAAGACCTGTCGCCCCACGCGCACACCTCTTACCAGATTTCAATCTCAGCGAAGCTCTACATTTGTGACCAGGAATAGAATGGGTAATGAAATTTTTAGGATTTAGTTTATGCCAGTAGCTTTGAGTAGAATTCTTACACCGAGTTTCACCTTGCCCTCCAAATTTGTGGCTGCTGGCCATAGAATACCCTGGTCATTGCCTCCAGAATGTGAAATGCCTACCACGAACCCTGTGACTGCATGTTAATGGCCCTCATTTTTATATAAAATGTGTTGACTTCTACTGTACATTTTTAATCGGAATTCCATAGAACGAATTCGGCCCTTCTTTCACGCTGACAGTGTTAATTTAACCCTTGTGCATTTGTTTTGCCAGATTGGGTGAACCCCCTTCGAATGTGGGCATTCGGTTATTTTTTTCTTTTCTTCTGTCCGATTCTTTAATGGAGCGTTTATGATAGTGTGGAGTTTAAAAAGAAAGAAAAAAAAAAACACTTCTGATTAGCACCCTTACCTACCATAGAGCGGACGCATGTTACGACCTAGAAATTGGCAATGGTCAGCTTTAATTACATAGTCCTTGTCAGCAGTTGCTTAAATCTTATTAGATAGTTGTTACCTTTTTATTCGGTCAATATAGTTGAGACAACATGTGGAGATATAAGTGGTTCATAAGTATTATAATGGTGGCATTCTTCCTTAGTATTGTTAATGTTGTGATTTACTTTTGATGGCCAACTATAAATGGTTCAGTGCTCTATTGGAATATGGTTAGTAAATTTTAATTCTATTGAAACCAGAAGTAATATATTCTTATGGTTAGTCGATTTTACTTTTTGAAACTAGAAGTAATAAATCTTATGGTTAAGCAATTTTAATTTTATTAAAATCAGAGGTAATAAATTCTGGTTAACAACTAGAAAGTGATTTACGAGTTGAGAATTGAGTGAATCCAATTTTGTTTTCTTGCGATTGGAATTTGGAATATGGTTAGTCAATTTTGATTTTGTTTAAACCAGAAGTAATAAATTCTTGTGAAGAACTAAAACATGATTTGTGAGTTGTGAATGGGTTGAATCCAATTTTCTGTTCTGGTAATTGGAATTGGTGTTGAATGATTTTGTCTTATTATGTTGTAAAATGAAATTGATTAATAATTATAGCTCTGTATGAGAACATATATTTTCAATGTAAAAAAAAGGAAATTTGCAACTTATTGGTTATTCTATTGCGTAAATTGTGACAGTTATGGTTATTAGCAAAGTTATTATGATTTGTAAAGAGTTGGTTACTCTAATGTATTATTATGGTATTATGTAAATATTGGGCCACTGTAATAGATAACACTTGGATTATACGATAGAATGTAAATATTAATGATATGTAAGGGTAACGCTATGGTTTCATATTGTCTCTGAAATATGTAAGAGTAATAAGTAATGTATGGTGACTGTAATTTATATGGTTAAGGTGATATGTAGAGGTATGGTCTTCATGTAATGATCGACGTAATGTAATGTTGAAGGTATGCGTGTGGATAATGTTACTAAAAATTTATGGTATTGGTGACATACAAGATGTAATGAGATTAATAATTTAATTGTCGATTAAGGGTAATAAAATATAATGTGATTAATATCTCAGGGTAATGTTGTTAAATTGTTGCCATCGCTAACCAAATGTAATGACTTCAACTAAGCGCAATCGTTTAATATGACTTAGTGATGAGAATTAGCAATCATTGATTTTACCTTGTGTCCACCGGGTGGTTTGGGTAACTCATTGATTATTAAAATTAAATGGAGGTTTTGCTCTATTTTCTGTCACAATGGATTCTTAGTCAATGCCTTGTCTTAATATTCGATCGTTGTCTGAGTCCTTTTATCGTGTGCCTTCTGTAGAGGACGTGGTTGATTCTCAGTTTTGTTGTACTTGTTGGCATTAATTTAGTTGCTTGGTCTGCCTGTGTCGGGCAGGATGTAGACACCTCCATGTTCCTCAGAACAGTCACCAGCCCTGAGACCTTAAATGGTTAAAATCGATGGGAACCTGGGCTTGAGCGTTGCTTATGTGTCTTGGAGGTCCTAACCATTGCAGGGTAGGACGGGCGGGTAGTCAACTTTACTTATTGTCGATTGATCATCGTTAATGCATGCAGTTACTTGTTGTGTGTCTTATGTCGTCTTGCTATGTTCGTCATGCTTGCGTCTTGTTCGTCGTCGGGTTACTAGTTTCTGCGTGAGCAGTCGGCCAGGAGCCTATATGACCTTCTCTCTCTTCGGAGTAGAGGACTAAGATTAAACGCCCTGCTTTCCTGTGCAGAAATAGTAAACATCTACTATTAGGGATTCGTCCTTATGTCTATGGTCATTTAATGCTTGCAGTTCTTGTTGTGCGCCTTATGTCCTCTTGTTGTGATCATCGTGGTTGCGTCTGGTTAGTCGTCGGGTGTGGACATAGATTCAAGTGTGTTTGCTTCCTTTTTGCATGCACGCACACACCTTAAAAAAAAAAAAAAATTGCACCTGTTATCAGAGTTGTTGTCATAACGAGGAGGTTCTTTACATATGGTATCAGAGCGGGTTCGACCCGCGGCTTGGGATTTGCTACGGCTTCCGTTGACGTGATTAGATTTGATTATATTGTTGTTGATCGAGTTGATTGTGTGAGTGCAGGTAACCATGGTTAGAGGACGTCGAGGAGGAAGACGACGAGGTGTTAGGGGAGGAGGCGTGACGCCTCCAGTAGCATCCACGCCTGAGGGGTCTAACCCCCAGGGAGGCGAGCATGTTCTCGGACAGGAGCAGATCGCAGTTGGCAATGTTGTGGGGAGGATGAGATATTTTCCACCCATGTATGAGGTGCTAATCAGCCGATTGGACAGAGACGAGGCCAGGGCACCGGTACCTGTTGAGGTTTTGCCGCGCGCACCGGCCGTTATTGGTAGCATTCACCGTGAACTCGAGAAGGTCAAATTTCCTGAGTTCTTTGGTGCCCCGGACGGTGCAGCCGCCGAGGCATGGTTGGAGAATATGGCAATGTGCTTCGCACTTCGCGATTATACCTCCAACATGAAGGTCCGCATGGCGGTCTTTCAACTGAAGTGGAGCGCTCTTCTATGGTGGAAGACGCTCCTGTCGCAGCTGAACATGGTCGTCGAAGACGTGTCGTGGGAACTGTTCGAGGAACGGTTCTGAGACAGGTATCTTTCAGAGGAATTCATTGAGCGTCAGCTCAATGAGTTCAATGCATTACGACAGGGAGGTCGTACGGTGCCCGAGTATGAGGCATGTTTTATGGAGCTACTTCGATATGCTCCACACCTTAACACCGAAAAACTTAAGGTCAACAGGTTCGTGTTTGGCCTTAACGGAAAACTGCGTGCAAAGGTTAGGATTTTGATGCCTCAAACCTTGCACGACGTCGTTCAAAAGGCCCTCATAGCAGAGGAGGAGCTTATCAGTGGGGGTCAGACCAGGACTCCAATGAGACCTGCAGGGCAGGGTTCATCTGGTACACCACAACATCAGACACCAGCGAGGCATACGTCGAGATATCGTGGCTTCCAGAGGGGATCCACTTTCACTACCCCACGGGGACTACTGCATGAACAGTAGACACCTTATCGGGGACCACAACACCAACAACAATAGCAATTTAGGCCTGTTCAGTAGAACAGACTAGGGTTTCAGGTCATTGGGCCATCATCTTCTACTTCGGGTACCAAGACTACTGGGTCGAAGAATGGGTGTTGGATGTGTGGGGAGCCACACTACCAGCGTGACTGTCCTATGGAGAGGACCAGGGCGTCCGGATCAGTCGGACCCACTACAGTGGGAGATATGGGCAAGGCCCATCGGATTCATGCAGCGGTGAATAACTGCCAGGCAGAGCACCAGTCGACGGTGCTCGAGATGACAGGTACTGTCGCTGGCCAGACCCTTAGTATTTCGATAGACCCTGGTGCTACTGAGAGTTTCATTTCTAGTGAAGCGCTAAAAAGGATTAAGGTAAAGGCAGTCGAACATGATGAGTTTAGCTTCGTAGAGATGGCTTCAGGAGACAAACAAAAGGTTGGAGGAAAGGTTATGGGCTGTGCCCTTAACCTGGGAGAGTTTGTCACAAGGGTCAACTTGTAAGTCACGATCTTAGGATCTTATGACGTCGTGATTGGTATGGATTGGTTGGAATCGCATGAGGTGATACTCAACTGTAAGACGAAACGGTTCAGTTTGGTCGATGATGAAGGATAGAGACGTTTGATAGTAGGACGGAACCAGGGAGTTTCCTTGAGGTTCATCTCTTCCTTACATCTACGGAAGAGTATGCGCAAGGGGTGCAAGCTTTATGCAATCCTTGCGCTAAATGAAAAGGGAGTGGCAGAAGGTCTAGAACACCTTCCGGTGGTGAAGGAGTTTGCGGACGTATTTCCAGAGGAGTTACCGGGGATGTCGCCAGAAAGGGAATTGGAGTTTACCATAGACCTAAAACCGGGGACTGAACCAATAGCAAGAGCGCCTTATCGGATATCGACCTCAGAGTTGCAAGAGCTGAAAATGCAACTGAAGGAGTTGTTGGACCTGGGATTGATACGCCCTAGTGTGTCACCATGGGGTGCACCAGTTATTTTCATACGAAAGAAGGATGGATCATGGAGGCTTTGCATTGACTATCGTCAATTGAGCAAGGCTACGATCAAGAATCAGTATCCCTTACCAAGAATTGATGATCTGTTCGATCAAATGAAGGGTGCGACAGTGTTTTCCAAGATCGATTTGCGATCAGGGTATCACCAGCTACGGATCAAGGAGGATGACGTCCCTAAGACCACTTTTAAGACGAGATTTGGACATTACGAGTTTACTGTTTTACCATTTGGACTGACAAACGCCCCAGGGGTATTCATGAGTTTGATGAATGGGGTGTTCCGCAAGTACTTGGACAAGTTCATCCAAGTATTCATTGACAATATCTTGATCTACTCTCGGATGACGGAGGAGCATGACGAGCACTTGCGCTTGGTACTATAGTGTCTACGAGAGAACAAATTGTATGGGAAGTTGTCCAAATGCTCTTTTTATCAATCGAGGATTCACTACTTAGGGCATGTCATCTCCGACAAAGGTATCGCCGTAGATCCATCCAAGGTTGAGGCTATTATGGAATCTCCTACACCGACGAATGTCACAGAAGTGCATAGTTTTATGGGTTTAGCAAGATACTACCGATGGTTTGTCGAGGGATTTTCAAAGATAGCAAATCCGATCATGGAATTGCAGAAGAAAAACAAGAAGTTTGTTTGGATTGAGAAATGCGCAGAAGCATTTCGAAGGCTTAAAGAGTTGTTGACCACAGCGTCGATACTAAAGGTCCCTGACATGGACGCAGACTTCTTGGTATGCACTGATGCATCCAAGGAAGGTTTAGGCGGAGTCTTGATGCAAGACAGACAAATGATTGCTTACATTTCGAGGAAGATGAGAAGGCATGAGGAGAACTACGCGATGCATGATTTGGAGTTATTAGCCATCTTATATGCCTTCAAGGTTGGGAGACACTACCTTGTTGGATGAAAATTTGAATTAAATACTGATCATTGTGGACTACAACACATTTTTACGCAAAGCGACCTGAACGCGCGACAACGGCATTGGTCGGAATTTCTTAGCGAGTACGACTTCGAGATTACTTACATAAATGGAACAGTGAACCAAGTGGCAGATGCTTTGAGTCGGAGGCCACACATATTTTCGGTGTTTCCTCTTCAGATGAATCTATGGGAAAAGATTCTCACTTTACAACGTAATGATGGTTGGTACAAGGAGGTCGAGGGGTTTATCGGACAAAACACAATGATGGTACCACGATGTGAGGGATATTCATTTGATAGCGATGGGTTATTGAGGTTTAGAAGTCGGATTTACGTACCGCCACATGACGATTTGAGGATGTTGATCCTGAGTGAGGCTCATAGAGCCATTTACATGGCTCACCTAGGAGTCACGAAGATGAGGGCAAACCTTAAACCCTTATTCTTTTAGAAGGGAATGAAGGCTGACATAGTCAACTTTGTGGCTAGATGTCTAGAATGTCAGCAGGTAAAGGCTGAACATAGACACCCGGCAAGATTACTTGAACCACATGCCATTTTGGAATCGAAATGGGAAGTTATTTCGATGGATTTTATTGTTGGGATGCCACTGACGGCAAGGAGACACGACTCGATTTTTGTAGTAGTAGACACTCTGACGAAGAGTGCTCACTTTATTCCTATGCGTATGATGTATCAGGCACCTGACATAGCGAGAGTTTTCATCAGTGAGATTGTGAGGTTGCATGGCGTGCCTAAAAATATTATATCTGATCGAGGATCGATGTTTACTGGATGATTTTGGATGAGTTTCCAAGAGGCCTTGGGAACCCAACTTAATTTTAGTAATGCATATCACCCATAGACTGACGGACAGATTGAATGAATGAACCAAACCTTGGAAGACATGTTGTGCATGTATGTGATGGACCAACAAAAGCGTTGGGAGGAATTCTTGCCTCTAGTAGAGTTCGCTTACAACAACAGTTACCAGAGCAACATTAAGATCACGCCTTTTGAGTTTCTTTATGGGTGACCATGTCGGACGCCCTTGAGTTGGGATCGGCTTGAGGATAGTGTCCTGGTGGGACTATAAGCAATCCAAGAAATGGAAGAACAAATGAAAACCATAAGACAAAGGATAAAAGAAGCGCAGGATCGACAGAAGAGTTATGCCGATGCGCACCAACTTGACCGTAGTTACGAGGTCGGCAATCGAGTCTTCTTGCTGGTTAAACCGCATAAGAGTTCGATCAAGTTTGGAAAGGGAACTAAAATCTCTCCTAGGTTCGTGGGACCCTTCGAGACTGTGGAGAGAAAGGGGCCCATGGCCTATCGACTAGCCTTGCCTGATTCTTTGAGGCCTATGCATGATGCTTTTCATGTATTTGTTTTGAGACATTATATTAGTGATCCTACACACGTGATTGACATGAGTTCCTTGCAGGATCAGACGAGGGAGTGCTCACGGCTGAGCCGGTCCACATCTTAGATCATCGCATTCGATAGTTACGACGTTGAATGATAGATCAGGTCAAGGTCCAGTGGGACAGTTATATTCCGCACTCGACGACCTGGGAGGACGCATATGATATGCGCCAGCAGTTTCCATTTTTGTTTGATAGATATATTTATGATACTGTGGTACTTTTATTTCGTCATTTATACTGAGAAACTTCGGGACGAAGTTTAGACCCAGAGGGGGTGTATGTAACATCCCGTTCTGGCGCACTGAGAAAACTTATTCTTTGAGGACACTTGCTCGCAAGTGATCTGGACTTTTATGATGTTAAACCATTTATCCTTGATTATGATGCGTATTGATAGATGACATGATGTTTTTACTACTTTGATGTAGACAGGTGTTGTTGACTCGGTTTCATTGAGGGTGCAGGGTTTCGTACCTTGAGGATGCAGAGGCATTGGTGGAACCCCTTGGACTCCGGATTGAGTCAGGGAGTGTGCTATTTGGGTTGATTTATTTACTATGATACTTCATTGATTTGATATTATGATGTTGACATGTTCTGACATGATTTTTGATGATGCAAGCTGACGATAGCTTGCCGACCAGACTCATATATGAAGTAAAGGGGCCACACATGATTTCCAAAGAGGTTGAGGGAGAGGGGTGGACAACATCCCTACCACAGCCTACTAGCACTCCCGTCGTGGCTCGAACTGTAGGTTAACGATTACCTAGTTCGAGAGGATCCACGATGTCGTGAGGGCAGACTGTGACAGTCTCTCATGATGATTCTAAGGGGTGTGCAATAAGGCAGGGGCCTTATTCCTTAGAGCCCTTAGTCTCCCACAAGTTCACCTAGCGGAGTGTTGACTCCAGGGGTTATAGATGTCTACCAATCAGTCAAGTTGGTGAGTGGCACCCTTGGAGCATGTGGTGCATCCTGAAGCGCATGTCACACAAAAAAAACACAAGTTGGTGAGTGGAACCCTTGGAGCACGTGGTGCATCCTAAAGGGCACGTCACACAAAAGAAATCAACAAGGCGAGTGGCACCCTTGGAGCACGTGGTGCGTCCTAAAGGGCACGTCGCATTGATGTTGAGGAAGAAACAAACCTAGTTGGCCCTAAGACATTAATGCCTTAAGATATTCTTAAAACGACTCCCCTAAACATTTGTCGCCTAGCTCTGAATCTAAGTCCTAAGTCTAAGACTTTTCTAGGGTAAA
>ML816963.1:103091-113936 GCA_009831015.1 Picea engelmannii
CTCTGCTCGTATGGAAGCCAATTGTGATTGCAGCTCCGACACTTTATTCTTGAGATCGTTGATCACTCCGACACAGCCATAGACAGGATCTCGAATTCTTTCCCTTGCTTCGTACAGCATGCTGCTTACAGCATCAGCTCTCTTCTCGGCTGGAAGATCCTGTAAAACCGTAATGCATCATCACACATAGCTTTGACAAATCTGAGAGCTTTAAGATCAGTACGAGCAAATCAAATCAGACGTACAGGAGCTTGATTATTACTCTCCAAACACATCTAGTTGCCATGAAGATAAAGTTAATGTACAGAAGTATTTGGTCCTAGTATTTCATTCTTGTTTACATAATAGGCTTCCAAAACTTGTAAGGAGAGCATGAAGATTATTACGCGGAAAGGTGTATACCTATTGGAAATGGGTATAATTAATCACCTTTTAATCTAAAATTCTAATCTGATGACTAACAATTGGAGATGCTAGCATATTCTTAGTCGTCCTCCCAAATCAATGAATGTGATTTACTCTTCATAACATATCCTTTACCCTGTTTACTTTTTAACATTTACCTAATCATATTAAGAAATTACTATAGCACTATAGCATTCCCTATGTGATGACAAGGAAATTTTCGTTCAACGAAATCCAAAAAAACTATTCAAATTCAATTCAACATATATCAAAATATCTGACCTAAGGGATAGAAGCTCAATGAGATCTGGCCTACGGGATTAGAAACAAATTCAATTCAATATATATCAGAATATCTGACCTAAGGGATAGAAGCTCGCGGAGATATGATCTGACCTACTGGATTAGAAGCTCTATCAGAGGCCGTTTATTACTTCCTATGGAGCCGTAGCTGGATTTTTGTGAATGTTTCTGTGTGAAATTAGCATTTATCTATTGGTTTCGTATACCATACGCAGCAAAGCCCTAAATACCAAAACTGCATTAGGGCAATAAAACGAACCTTGAGTTGTTTGACGATGTGGCCATTTCCGAAGACTTTGCGTATCAGCAGGAACTCGCGGATATTGTCCGGAGGAAAATATGGCGCCAGAACGCATTCTTCTGAACATTTTTTTCTCTGGATTTTGCAAGCAGCACATGCAGATGTGGACGATATTTGTTCAGTGGAAGAAGTGGCGTTGCTCATCTTCAAAAAAAAAAAAGGAAATATGTTGTATGAGAACCTTCCTATCCTTGTGTTTTTCTGAAAGTACATTATATTATGATTGCTTGAACATAGTATTACTTACCTTTCGGTTTTATGATGGAATAAGCAAAAACAGGAGAAGTTTAACGCTTGAGTTGAAACGCACCAGGAATAAGGAATAAGCAACTTAAAAGCCAATGGTAGGTGAACGACAAATACCTGGAAGTCATAATAATAAAGAGCATCTAATTTAATTATTATCAAAGACTGAAAGACTACATCGATAAGGAGTGTGCTTCATTGGATTCTATGTGATGTAAGAATTCATCCAAGAATTTTGGTTAATTTTGAATTTATTAAAATTTTAAAGAAATGAAGTTGTGTGGTTAAAAAATAAAAAAGCTGTCTAAATCAGTTATAAATAAGAAGTTGATTCTTATAGGTTCTAAATTTTGATGATGCAATGATCATTCAATCTCTAAATCAGTTATAAATAAGAAGTTGATTCTTATAGGTTCTAAGTTTTGATGATGCAATGATCATTCAGATTGAGGAAATTTTTTAAAGATAACATACCATTTTATACAAAATTTAATTATAATTAAATTTTGAATATATTTGAAAGGTTTTGTTTAATTATTTTATCAAATGTTTTTTTCAGAAGAATTTGAAGACATAAATTTGCAAGAAATCACTATTTTTTTTTATTTAAAATCTCATTTTGAATGTAGAAATAAATTTAGTATGCTGAGAAATTAGCTGAACGGAAATAATTACTCAAATCTGAAGATCTAACAATTTTCTGTGCAATTTTGAATAAATATTCTTGGAAAAAATCTCAAAAAAAACCCTCATTTCATTTCGTATTTCATTTCGTAGATCAAATTTCTATTAATTTCTATGAAATTTATCATTAAAAAATGATTTTGCTACACTGTAACTAAAAAAATTGCTAGGACTCCTCTTGACCCTGAAAAATCGGGCTCCTGTTGCCCCCACAAATTCAAATGTAAAGTAACCATTCCATGGCCTATAATAATCAACCCAGAAATCTCGGCGAAGTAACCAAGGAACGCTGGTGGTTACCAATTGTGTCGTTTTCCCCGCTGAAATTGGATGTGCGTTCCCACTGCTTATTTGAAAGTACATAGAAAATGATTGGGAGAAAAACCATAAAATTCTTAAAAGTACTTTTGAAAGTCATGGTCGTCCACTTTGAATACATGGATTGTCATTTCTTGTGGCCGCGTCCCAGTAACTTTTTCCATCCATTGGATGGACGGTGAAGGTTCTCACTTATATCTTTTATTTTGAGACGAATCTGTTATTTTATCGTTTTTCCACTTTGAATACATGGATGGCTATTTCTTCTCGCCGCGTCCCAGTTACTTTTTCCATCCATTGGAGACCAGTCTATTATTATTTTGTTACTTTTTCCATCCATTGGAGACCAGTCTATTATTATTTTGAAACCAATCGTTGATAATGGAAAAAGTGTGCGAGTCGGCGTTCAGACAACATTTTCAAGCAACGGGAAAATAATTGGCTTCACCCCATTCAACTTCAATCAGAGCAATGATCCACATCACCTCGTCGACAAGGCTTGTCCTTTCTTTGGGTCTTCTCAGAAGTACGGATTGCATCCCTTACAGTCATTGCTGGCCTCCATACCTTTTTCTGTAATTTTTTATTCCTATGTCCTTCTAGCCCCTACAAAATTGGTTGTCCAGCTTTCATTATTTGTTTGGTAAGTTCATTATGTCCATCTTCAAAACAAGGGGTCAACAAGACTGGACCACACATGTTAAGTCACTTTCCTTCGATACCAATTATTTGGTTGGACTGCTCAAATGTTTTGCAATTTTTTTTTTTTTTTTACCATTTAGCTTGTAGTATGTGTATTTGTTACCCCCATGTTTGTGGTTGTTCTAGGTTTCATTCAACCCTCATCTTTTTAATAGATGCTCASTCTGTGTTGGCCAATGTTTGTAATTTTTGGAAGGTTGTGTATATATTTTTGTGCATGGCCAATGTTTGTAATTTTTGGAAGGTTGTGTATATATTTTTGTGCAATTGGTCATAATTGAAGTTGGGCTTGTGCCTTGACAAGAATATAAATATTTGATCTAATTGCTGGTGGGTTCTCTAGATTTAGATCAACTTTTTTTTCTTTAAGAACCAACAATTAGTTGATCAACCTTACTCTCTAAGACTTACACATAATTTCTTTAATAGATTTCCCTAATCTTGACAATGTTCATCAATTATGTGTGTTGTTGTGGACTCTTCTATTTATCTCCATCTCAACATGCAAATGAATTCCATAGATTATATTGAAGGGTTAATTGCTCCATTATTCCCATTGTCTTTGAATCTATACATGTATGATGTGTTGTAAGTAATCCTTCTAATTTTTTCTTTTACTCTCTCAAGCATCAAAGAAAAGTGTGAATTCTCTTAGTTGTAGTTGTATTGCTCTCATCTCACGCTATTTCTTCAATCTCAATGTCGGCTTCCTATATTAATGACTAGATGTATTCAAATCTTGATTTCGTTACTTCAACCTCATCTATCATAGCATGCTTGTTGTGATGCAAGGTATCACTTGTGACATGGGGGTCTCTAAATGTATATGAAGTTGTTGATCTTCCTAATGTAGCTACGAATTTTATTGTTCTATTTTGAGCAAGTTGTTCTCTAGCACCTCTCTTAACATGCTATGAATGAAATTGAGGTCGTTAGTGGGGACTTGATGAACTTCCATTGGCATAGATGCTTGCAAATGAAAGAGAAATGTAGAATTCATCCTTGCTAATAAATGACCACTGTCGAAAGGTTGTAGATAGGTTGTTTAGTATGGCTTTAGGCATCTACATATTTGATTAAGTAGTAGCCCTTAGTGTGAAAATTACTTTATGGATTCACTCTTGCACATCAAATGTGATGTATTGCATAAGATCAAAATTGTTTAGCACATCCTCATTATTTATTTTCCATATTCAACATTCATGTTGAGTTCTATATCATAGCTAAAGTGTTTGGTGGTCATGGGTAAGCTTAGAAGGCTAGTTTGGTTCTGATGATGGTAGGCACAATTGTTGGTTGTGACCATCTTAGTTTTTTTCTTTGTATTGGGCTTCTAACAAATATGTGTAATCACAATATTTTTCCTTGGGGTCTTGGGAGGACACAATTGGAATCTTGGTCATATCCTCTAGGTGAATTATGGAGGCCTACTTCACTTGTGGTTATAGCCTCCTAACTAGAATTTATAATAGCCACTAGTTCCAAGTCTTGGTTTAGGACTTGATGTTGATCTTAAAGATTGACCAAAGGTTGTTGTCTCCTACCACTCTCTAAATCTATAATTTCACTCAATGTTCGGAGAAAGTCATCGTCATATAGAATTTCTATGATGCCTTTGACTATGATGTCCCCAATGTTTGGAACATTGGTAGAGAAGAAAATGACGAAACAATATGTAAAGGGATATTTACCTCTAGTAGAGTGTTTTCTAGTCCAAGGATGTTGGTGATTTATATTTTTTGTGTTCCTAACTCCATGAATTGTTTATTCATGGTTGTGGCTAGCCCAATGGCACTGTGATATCATTGATCACTAAAGTCATGTCATGGAGTTAAAGGATTTGTGAATGAGATTGTTTGTTTTTTACTCCTTGGTTGGATGTTGGGTGCCTTTGCACTCAATGATTAATATGTTTTAAGCTTCTTTCTAAGCCTAGAAGTATTTGATAAACATGGTATATCCACATAGGTTGAACACCTTAAAGAAATTGTTGAGAAAAACATATCAAATATTAGAACATGAGTGTATTATGTGGTTGAAACCCTCAAAGAGGGACATAGTCCATGGCCCCAACCAACCGGACCACTTGAGGAAATATATTAATACAAAAGAAAAATATTTTGCATATGAATATTTCACAATCAATCATTATCAAATGAACCTCCATGCTTTTTAAGTAAGGATCATGGACCAAACCGATGTTAATCCATGGATCAATAGCTTTTAGTATTGATGAGAGGGTGAACTGTTAGATCACTTTATGTCTAGAACATAATCATGACTACAAGATTGGATAATTGCTAATGCACACTGAAGAAACATGCTTTACCTAAAGACACATTAGACAAAATTGATCTTAATGAACTCCTATGTGTCTAAGTATCCTTACATACCCCTGTTATGTTCCTATCCTAGCCTTTCTACTTTAGGCTACCTAATAGTTAGTCGATTGATGTATGCGACCTACATCATATTTAAATAAGTCCCATAAATAATACTTAGTGGATAGTTATTTAATGTAAAAGGGTCCTCTTTATTAAAAAAGGTCCACTAGATAGTTGGTACTCATTAATGATGAGGCAACAAATAGTTAGTGATTTTCTAAGATAATATATTTAAATAGTTAGGATTCTATGAAATGTTTTGTCAAATTTTGTTGTATTTGGTGCTTTGTTCAGTGAAAGTTTTCCCCAACTTAAGATGGAAGTCAACATTTCTTTCTTCATTCTAGCTATCATAATACAAGGATATATTTCATATATTTCATCTTATCCCTCTCTTATACTGAGTTTTATACATTTATAATCTCTCTATACCTAGTTTGTGTTTCAAGTATAAGGGTTAAGGAACACTAAAAGTGGTATCAACCTAAGCTAACGCATCTCTAGAGTTTGGAAAAAAAACATTAGGCTAGAGATGTATTTAGATGTCTATAAATAATATAGAGATCAATCTTTCGCTGGGTATACCTATGATCAAGGAATAATAAAAACAAAAAATATGAGTCTTGTAACCTAGTATGACACCCTTATAACCTCTACTTTTACCCTTTCAAGTAGTACCAAATTGTACATAATACTTGTGTATAAAATTATCTTCCACATACCCATAGGGTATATCAGAATACCTTTAGGTGCACCTAAAACCAATGTTACATAAACCTACAATTGTCTTGTTTTTATAGTATATCAAGAACAACACTCAAGGAGATCACTCTCACATACAAGATATTCAGGTAGTATGGCCAAGAGTATGGTATATTCTCCTTAGTTAGTGGCATGAAATATTCGATAGACTACGATTATTGGAAACCATTTGGTATATCAAAGAGCTATAGCACTTGACACTCCTTTGTTCGTAGGACCCTACAAGTCCTAGCCTTTATAGTCCACCAACAAAATTCCTACATCTTTGCATCTTGAAATAATATGGGAATTCCTTGTACCCTGTTGATGTTAATCGTACACCTCTCTAGTAACCTTTTCTTATATACCTTCACTACAGATTTTGGGGATACCTTTCAAAAGACTTGAACCTCTAGTCTTTATCATATTTAGATAAATTAAGGATAAAAAATTAGCAATCCATTAACTTGTCTGATGGCCCATACTCATAACATGGAAACCAATGAGGACATACATACTAAGTAATAGAATCATTTAGACTCACTTGATTCAGTTAAGGAAAATATTAATCACTAGGGATGATTTTAAGGATGAAAATTTATTTTAAAATGTAGAAACCTTGAAGAATCTTAGTAATCCTTCATATGCCAACTATAAATGTTTGGCGATATTTTTGTAAAAATATTCAAAATTCTAAGGATTCTATATAGTTTGTATAATTTTTTGGCAATTTTTAAGGTAAAATAATTTTATCCTATAGAATTTGGGCGAATCATTTTTAGAATAGCGAATATTTTTTTGGGAAAAACATGGAAAATTAGCCCATGAACAAAATTTAGCCCCTAAAATCATCCCTGTTAATCACTAGTGTATTAAAATCTCCTCACAAGTTTTGAAACAAATTGACAACCAAAAGAAGGAGCTCAATGAATGGATAAGCTTGCTATCATCCTTTATAAAAGACAGTGGGTCAAAACAACACTCATACCCCCCCATGCGAGAATATTTAGCGAGAAAGGATTTGCACTCTAATACATTTTTTCCAGATAACCATAGTCATCACACACCCCTTCAAGATCACAAATCATGGTACTTCTTTTCCAAAGTGGACATGAAAACATTAGACGACTTTGATCCACTTGGTTGGGTTACTCATATGGAAAACTATTTCTCTTTCCATGGCATTAATGATGACCTATAGGAACTTGTTGACGGGTCTGAATGGCCTGTCAAGGAGATGAGGAAGACCACCCGATGACATGTCCCAATCAAACCTACTCTTGTTTGGGGTAGCATTTCCTGCGGGTTTATGGGCCTCGTTGCCTCTCATAATTAAAAGAATAAAAAGGGGAAAGACAACGAATTTCCCCCCAAAGAGTTCTAAATAATTATAAGAATAATATAACCAAATGAAACTAATCTAATCTAACTAATTTTAACCTATCCCGGGAGAAAAACTAATAGATGAGTACAATGAAAGGTAATATCTAGATAGTAGAAATAGTTAATGATAGCCCAGACATGTTAGCACAATAACATTATAGAAATCATCTCAAATAGTTGAAGATAAAATCTGTAACATCATCCTTGCACTCATAAGAAATCACAACAAAAAAGGATTCTAGATACTAAACACAAAAATAGTACATATGATCAATACCCATAAAACTTAAACTACAAATACAAGTGCATAATAGCCCTGCAAGCATTTCCAAACAATTATTACCTCAAAATGCCTCATTCTCTTTATTACTCAGAGATAATAGTATCATCTTTTGTTACAAACGAAAAAAGTCCCAATTATCTACTATGAGTTTTCTTTTATAATACAAGATTTAAAGACTCTTCATTTCTCCTCCCTTTTCGTTTCACTTTTCCTCTAATTTGTTTTTTACATTTCTAATATATGGATGTGGGAGTTACAAATGGAATAGGAAGACACTTTTGCGTGGTTAAATTCTCCCTATGGAAGTTTACAAATGATATTCATTAAAAAAAAAATCATTGACTCTGCTCATTGACATTATCTTTTGTTCCTGGAAATTTTATGGACTTTTCTGGCTTTGTTCTACTGAATGAAATTATTGTGGCCTCTTCTCGTCTATCATATATTTCCGTTGAGATATTGTTGGCTGACGCAGCCCTCCCAACCTGCAGGTAAAAAGTCCACGCACACAGGATCTTTTCTCTTCCACTGGCCCAAAGAGCTCTCAACAATTGGCTCTTCTATTTCCCTTTCAGGAAATCTACACCCACAACAAAACCTCGTGGAATCTCCCTTCGTTCTTCGGGAGATCGGACTTCGCGATTCCGCGAATCCTCTGGTCAAGCGTCTTGTCTCTCGGACCCCCGAAACCTATAGTTATGACACTTGGCCTTTTCTCTCTCTATATCACCTTTCTACTTATCGCGATTTGAGGAGTTGCGATGTCAAGAAACTCGTCCCCTCGACTCCCGAAACCCGAATTACCGAAACTCCGATGCGCTTGCAATATTTACTTTTCAACAGCTCTTCATTCCATCGAGATTTCGGACTTCGTGATTTCGCTAATCCTGATGCAAAGATTTCGGGACTTCACTCCACAAAACCCCGAAATGGTCAACAGAATTTGAATTTTGTGTCGATAGTGCGCCACCTGTCCACCCTGCTGATTATGTGGCCCACACAAATACTTTCGCCCTCGGGACTTCACGCTTCGTGATTTTTGCGAGTCCTGATGCAAAAATTTTGGGAATTCAACAAATGAAACCCTGAAATAAAAATCCATGGGTAAATCCAACGACTGTTGTTGGATTGAAATCTACAGCTCTACTTCAACTAAGCTCGAATCCCTCGAAAACACTCTCCGTAACTCCCCTGCTCCTCCGTAAGATCTGACGACTCACGGGACTTCGCGAATTCCCCACAGAGAATTTCGACCGTCCGTTCTTTCCTTTACAAAGACTTCTGCAACTTTTTACGAAAGTGGTTTTCCCAGGGTACTTAGTTGCCTGAGATGAAAACTTGCAACGCCTTCTCACTATTCCAATGCACAAACTTCCTGTGCTTCCTTCGATGACTTTGAAGGCTTTATCCTTCCCGATCTTTCTCTAACTCCGAGTCTTGAAGAAGACTCCTGCACGCACTCCTTGCGGAAAATTCCTTAACTACTCCAAGGAATTGGAATCCGTCGACTCTGTGCACTCCCTACAACAACAGTCTCTCAGTACTTCATTCAGGTTACAAAACCTGAATCTCTACTCATCCTGCACACACCTTGCATGGCTTCTGTGCTCAACTTGCACTTTTGAGGAAATGAGAACAAAAACTATTCCTTCTGAGCTTTCAGAGGTAAACCTCTGAACCCTTTGTCAATGCACTCCTTGCAGACAATTCAATTGCACTCTTTGCAGGAACTCTTGCTCAGATAGAGAAACAATTGAAACTCATTCCTTTACCCTTTCCTCTCAAATTTCAAACATTTAACAAGAAATCATTCATACATAGCATAAAATCAATTGCATGACAGAAAGAGTAAAACCTTCATGAGTATAACATTCAAAAATGCATACACAGAGAATATTTGAACACCATGAGTCTGAATCAAAGCCTTTTTGTATTAATCTAGAACTTATGTACATCGAATTCGGCTACACAACTCTCTGCTTCTTCTCTTCTATGCTCTATGCTCTCAATTGGCACAATCCCCTCTATCTTCTTCTTCTTCTTATTCTATGTTACAATACACAATGAGGGTGTCTATATCCCGTTTTCCTCTCTCATTCTAAACAGTCTAATATATGCATTAAATTCTATCTACTTGCATTAACTATCATAAATGCCTTCTACCTACTAAGGACGAGAGCGGATAGCTCAAGGTCCGTTTACATTTTACAAGCGTGCTTCCACTTGATGACTTCATTAATGTTTCAAGGCATTTTCAAAATTTGCACTGGGCGCTTTTCCAGCTGTATTTTATCCCCGTGCTGGCTCACTTGAGATGCTCCTGCATCATACTCCCTTGCTTGAAAATTTTCATGGGCTCTTGTCCATGATCTCATGCATGGTCTGTCCACGCCTCTGGATCTCTTCTTTTTTCTCCCATCTCGCATATTCAAGTTGATGGCCCTTCCATTTGATCAAATACTCAAAGTATTGCTTTCGCCTGGTCTTCTTGCTGACCCTTTTGTCCAGTATGTGCTCTATCTGCGGATTTTATGCATCTGGCATCTGTTTTGTCCACTGGACCTCTGGCTGTTCATTTCCTGTCCTTTCTTCCCTAGCTTTATATGGGTACAAATCTGAGATATTGAATATCAGAGAAATTCCGACCCCATCGGGTAATTCAATCTCGTAAGCATTTGCCCCAAATTTCTTCAAGACCTTACATGGTCCGATTTTCTTCATCTTCAGTTTATTATATGTTCCTCTCAGGAACCTTTCCCTTCTCAAATGTGCCAGAATCAAATCACCAACCTCAAATTGAAGTTGTCTCGTGTGTTGATCTTCTCTGCGCTTATATTCCTGGCTCGAACTCTGGAATCGGTCCGTCACCCGGCTGTGAAGTTCCTTCATCACCTCTGCGAAATCTTCTGCACTATTGTGTTAGAATATAGAGGATTTTGCTCGTTTAACCATTGACGATACCCTCGTCACCCAACAACAGGCCTTAAGCCACCCTCCGAGCACCTTGACCTTGATCAAGAAGAGAATTCTGGTTGCAATCTATAGCCAAGAGAGGCTAAATGCACCAAGCAAAAGAATAGAAACTAAACTGAACA